>JBBPCX010041462.1:0-15387 GCA_037974365.1 Hydrocynus forskahlii | reverse complement strand
TTGCACATCGCAACCCCTGGTTCCTATCACCACCACAGTACCAGATATTTCACATACAGAGCAACATTTCACTTGATTGAATTATTACTTGAACCTTGCTAAATAACATTGCTTAGCCTATGTTGTCATTATGGATTTATACAATCATTGTTCACGTTTCTTATATTTATATATATTGTACAGAGCTGTCAAAATTCTGAGGACATGTTTGGATGTTTGGTCAAATCAAACATCATTCAGCATTTCTTGTGTCAACTTTACTGGCACCCACTTCATTGCCCACTGGGCACTTTATTGCCCACTTTTATTTTGTACTTCTGTTCAGTTGTGGCACAATGTCTTATGTCTGTTACACTATGTGTACATTGTAGAACCTGAGCTTTGCCATTCCTCAGTATACTCTGTATACTGTATATGGTCGAGATGACAATAAAGTTCACTTTGACTTTTACTTTGACTTATGTTCATTAATGTAACAGTGTCAAGTTGCCAGTGTTTCTCATGACAAATATTTGTATTGAATTAGCATGACATTAAACATTGTAGAATGTGTCAAACAATGAGCGGTAATGATAACATTCACATATTAATGGACATAACCTGCCAAGACAACTTATGAAATCATACGACACCTTAATGGCGTGCTTATTCCAATGTCATGTAGCAGGTTCAAGTAAAGGGTCATCAAAATGTGGTATTCCTCTTTAAGGCAGGAGGATAACACTGAAAAACATGTATTTACACACACACACACACACAAACCCTTAATACAATATTTGATTTAAGCTCCTGAGATAACATCCGGCTGTTTAAGTCCACAGTGAGATGACAGAGATTACATTGATGAGTCAGGATTGATGAGTCTCTCTCTCTCTCTCTCTCTCTTGTGGTTACTGCTGTGTGTATATTTATATCTATAGCCTTGCAATACTTAGATGCCAGGGTTGTTGTGCACTGACTAAACTGGCCCGTGTGCCATATGTGGGCGTGAGTGAGGAGGTGTGCGGAGAAGTGTTAATGAGCCGTACGTGTGTGTGTATGAAATCTATCTGCTCTGAGAGTATTTCAGGGCAAGAGCAGAGACTTAACAATAGAGCTCAGTGCAAACAGAAACAGAGACCAGAGAGCGGGGGGTGTGTGTGTGTGTGGGGGGGTGTGGTTGAGAGAGAGAGGGAGAAAGAGACGGAGACGCTGTGTGTAATGAATAAAGAGAGAATGTGTCAGTGAAGAGAAGAAAGAGAGAAGTGGAGTTATTGAGAGGGAAGAGAGGAGGCACAGAGTCAGATCGGGAGAGTGTTGGAGAGGCTGTGACAGACAGCGCACACACACTCACACGCACGTACACCAGTGTGGAGGGGGAAAGCAGCTCCGCGCATTTCGAGAAGCTCCAGGGCTCTCAGAGCGCTTTCGTTTGAAAGCAGCAACTCCACCTTAAGGGGAAAACACTCAAACACCAGAATCTCGCCCGCACAACTTCTCCATTCTGAGCAAGAGAGACGAAAAAGAGGAACGAGGGTCTTGCGCTTTCGCTCTCCGTTACTCGCGCGCTCACTTCTCTCACTGACACGTTCCCTGAAGTGGGATCGGAGTGCGTGTTGAGTCGGAGCTCCCGAAGAGATGGGGACGGTGAGCGAACTTTGCGCTTCCAGCTTCCAGGCTTTCATGTGTCCCAGCGTTCGTCCAGCTGCACCTGCAGGTGGGTCTGTTTTCATTTAGCATGTCTGTATGTGTGTGTGTGTGTGTGTGTGTGTGTGTGTGCATGTGTAGGTATGCCAGCTTTGTTTTTTTTTTCCAATCTGATTTTTCAGACTTTCCTTTTGATTGTAAGAAAAAAATCAACCGTAGAGTGTATTTGTGTGTGTACCCTTGAAATACATATTTGCTGTCCTTGTCCTCTGTCTCCACAGTTGAACTCGCCTCTCTGGGAGAATGTTATATCAGCCTATTGTTGTTGCCGTGGTGATCAACAGTGTCCATACCTTATGGAAGTACTGAATGTTGGGAAGAGGAGAGAAAGGCTTTTTAAAAAAAGATGAGCTACTGCCTTTACTGACTTTCTGTCAGACAAAAGCATTTCTAGGGTGTGCAGTTTAGTTCTTTATTCTATTTGAGAGATTTTGTCTTGCTTGCACTACATTTGCCACAGTGAAGTCTTGGTAGAAGCACTTGAGATGAATCTCACAAGAATGAGGTAGATGGTAGAAAAAGAAAGTGAGGGAGTGTTTACTTTTGTTTTCTTGATGCTGTTGGCTGATGTATCATCTATGCTACAATACTATTGCTGTTCTATACTATTATTGTGAGCTACAATCGCTGTACTCTATATTTTCTATACTATACTATGCGATTGGTGTCACATATCCATATTAGTTTAGTTCATTGCTTTAGTTTTACCAGTGTTGATAGACAAGAGAAACAATCATGACTACAACTGACATTCATATTATTCCTTTAAAATACATAAAAATTATAGAAATAGTATGTTTGCTTCCTGTAAAACTGGTTTCTGTCTTATAAACATTTACCTGTGTAAGGGTCCCTGTGGTGTAGTGTTTACGATAGACAGAACAGATCAAAGCAGTTCAATCACAAAAAAGCTTGGATTCAATAACATTATTAATTATAATAACTTTAATATCATCTGATATCATCTGCGTCATATTGAAAAAGTACTAAGATGAACAAATTGATCAGTACTGCCCAACACTATGCATACTCCTGTCAGCTTCAGGTTTCTGGATTGAAAGTGACCTTCGCTAACCAAGTTAGTGTTTTCCAAACTCTGTCGACACTGTGTTGTGACGTAAACAGAATGAATGAATTCTGCCCTGTTAGAGTGTCTGTGGAAGACTCCACCTGTAAAATGTCTGTTTTGGTGTTGTGGGTATCTGCTCTCTGCAGCCTGCTCTCAAACTGGCTGCCTCAGCAGAGCAGCTGCATTATCCTTGCCAGCTGACAATTTACAGAAGCTACTTCAGGGTTCACAGAGTGGCGGTATGGTGTCATTGTATCGGATGAGATCACGGTTTACAGTCTGGGCTACTCTCACTGGCACTGCAAAATCGAAAATAATAATAATATTAAAAATAAATCTGTATTTAATGAGCAGTTTGGGTTCAGAGTTTGAATACTGTTCGGCCTGGACCAAATAGGCAAGTCAGTTTGTAGAAAAGATCATGTCCCAAGTTTGCCGGGAGTTGTTAGCTGCCCGTTATGTTATACGAACACTGAAGATGAATGGACGATTAGAAATGGTGTAAAACTGCATGGGATAAAATGTTCCTACACTTACGTGCAAGCTAACATTCAGTCTCTTCCCTCAGACTTGAGTTAAATTGCCCTAGTTGATGGTGGCTCATTTAAAAAGGCCTCAGCTTTTCAGGCATTAAAGCAGCACTTCTCAGACTTTTTTTTTAGCCTGAGGCCCCTCTCATGGATAGTAACTGCCCCTGAGCCCCACTTTGCTCCCCCTGCACCACCCCCACTCACCAGAACCTGTTGCTGACCTTCCCATACAAGAAGCACATATAGAACTTTCATAAAACATTACAGATGATTCGGTAAGTGGGCGCTGGATGAGTGCCGGATCTACTATTTTTAAACAGATTGCACTTTTTAGATGTGCCCAGAGCAGATTTAATAAATACTAAGCAGAGATATAGCTTTTGAAAAATAAATCTGCACCCCTTCGTGTTCCTTTGCAGCTTTCCAATTTCAGAACTAATGACTTAAACCAAAGTGGAGGTGATGATTGATCTCTTTTGCTCAAAACAAGTGGGAGCACACATCTGAACATGTCTTCAGATGTCAGGCTGGCTGCACTCATTAATATGTTTTGCTTTTGTTAATATTCTTTCACTGCCGGTCGAAACGTGAGTGCTGAGTGTAAATTAAAATTTGATTAAAATTATTTAAAGTTATTTAAATACATAAACAAGCACTGCAGAGAAACGTTATAGTACCTTTGTAAGTGCACACCATGCTTTAGCCCAGAGGAGTGCTACCACACGCTCTCTGTACTACCCTCACCCTCACAGGGTCATGGCCATGCTGTCAACCAACGATAGCAGGCATTTGATACCACCGAATACACTTTTAGCTCCATGAAGTGTTCAAGTGACCTTGGATTACATTCCAGTAGACACACCTTCACTATTGGTGGTAATTGAATATTTTTCATTTATGGGGCCTTTCACTCTTTCATCACACATATGGGGATGTCACTCAAAAGAATGAAATGTGAAACCTTGTCTGTAATAAGAACATTTTCATAAGGTCAGTATCAACCTTTGGCCAATAAAATTTCCTTCTGAACTGGTCTTTAGGTTGCTGCTTGTCAGGTTATTTCTGTGGGGCTTGCATTTGTGATAAAATGTGGGCTTTAACGTGTCATGTGATCAGTTCTCATAAGTCATGAGTAAGCTTGTGTTGTTTAAGGACAGCAAGTTTTTACTGCTGTGTTTTAAGTTTTCTTTCTCGTTTTTTCTTTGGTTTTTGCTTACTCTTACATTCTGTTAAGTGAAATAGGAATTAAGTACTGGGGAGTATTTACTGAGGCTCAAAGTGACTCACTATGCACTGAACAGACTGGATAAAGTCATTCAAAGCACAGATGACTTGGTTGTCACAGAATGAAGTCAACAGTGATGGCTCTTTAGATTTTTTTTAGATTGGAGACTCACCACATGAGGGTTAATGAGGGCAACCTGCTCTAATTCAAACACCATTGGCCTAGTCCTAACATGGACCTGTTAGAAACAGGCATGCTTATAGAGATATTAATAACCAAACTCATCTAAGCATTTGCTTTTAGTATTGACTTTTTGTTTTAAACATTTTTGAACATTTCAATAGAATAGATCACATTAAGGAGGCGCAATCAAAATAGGACACGACTGACACCAACTTACAGGCCCTGGTTTGTGGGTTTGTGATGGGCGCTCTGGTTTCCTCCCACAGGCATATTTTGCACCCAAAGCCATGCTAAATTCATTAGAAATGCTAAATTGTTTGTCTGTGTGTTTCTGCCCAGTGATGGACTCAGACCTCCTGTGGAGAAACTTTAAAAGATTTTTTCAGGTGGCAACCCTGGGTAGTGCACTGAGGCTAAAATGTTCTTTTGAGAAGACACTATCTATATTGTAGAACTAAATTTGACAAACTAAACATAGTTTATAAGGAAAGTGGAAGAAGGTGCTCATATGTTTCAGCAAAGTACATTTTATTTCACAAGCTGCAGGAATTTTCACATAAGGGTCATTAGCTACTATGGCAAAGTTATGAAGAAAAATACCAAAACATTCTTGAAACATTCTGGACTATAGTTCTGATTTGTCAACAGGGGCTTGTGGGATGGTTTGTCAATAGAATCTAGCATTTTGAACAAATTACAGGCGTTTCAGAGCAGTACCCCAACATCACCTAAACATTCTGCTCTGTTGATGGATACACTATGAAATATAGGTTTGAATCATCTGTCAAATCTAACTGTTGGCCTGATGTTGATACATCAGTTGATAGAAATGATCAACCGTCACTGATATGAATTTAATGCTGAGATCCCTTATAAAACAAGAAATTGCAGAAATTAGAAACAAAGAGAAAGAGAATATGGTAACAGAAAACCAAGCAGAAGAGTGTGGCTTAAAGAGGTGAAAGGGACAGGATGTAAAACTGAGGTTTCGCTCTCACACACAAGCAGACTGATTGTGATTCAGAAGCAGTGAGTCTGAAGGCTGCAAGAGCCAATAATTGCTAATGATAATGAAAATGAGTCAATAAAGATTTCAATCATCCTTTTTTCTGGTGCATGGCATTTAGCATCATCATCATCCTCATTTCTGAGACTGTATTTGTGTGTGTGTGTGCGTGTGTGTGTGTGTGAGAGTGTGTGTGTGTGTGTGTGTGTGCACATGTGCATATTGATGAGAGCCTAGGTGAAAAGTGAAAAGAAAATGGGGAAACAATGTATTTGCACTGCAGTCTGCGATCATAGAAAAGCAATTAGAGCCTAATACCACTCATTTCTGCCCTTTGGAGATGATATTGTAGCGCATCTAAAGCATATATTATTAGTGCATGAATAATCATCATTATTCATTTTGGTGCCATTTACTTGCACTTGCCCTCATTTCTGTTTATTTATCAGACTAAGTAAGTCTCAAATGTGACGCATAATAACCCAGTCTGGCCTACCAATAAGGGTCTAACATACACTCATACACACCTGTCGCCAAGGTAGCACTCATGCAGTTATCTTGGCAACAGTTAGTTAGTTGAGAGCCTAATTGAAAGATGATTGGCTGCATTTGTTCCCGTAATTACAGGCTCGGACATCTAGAAAATGCTATTTTCCCTCAGCGTGAAAGGCTGTCTGATGAAGACATATCTTATCAGATAAAATCGTTGACTAGCCCGTGTTCAACTTTCACCGTTTCCTCTTTCAGTTTAATAGCAGAGAGCACGGAGGGCTACAGTTATTCGAAACTTTGATTGCTGGGCTCCCTCTGTTGTTTTCGAACAAACCACTAGCTGTGTGATAGAGGGTGCTGATGTCCTTCTTCAGCATGCTAATTGCATACCACAGCGAAGTCACGTCTTCCACTCCACTCCCACTCTTCTTGCCCTCCCACCTCACATACTGTAAGTACACAGATCGGTGCTCACAAGAGGAATGAGTCGTGATAATGGTGTATGATTTTAAAAGGGTAGTTTATATTATATATCACGTGGTAACACAACTCATGATCAACAGCTTTATTACATTCTGTTAAATAATTGTGGTTCTTGAATGTACAGTTCTAGGGAAAAACATTTAATAAGGATTGGTATGAGAAGGTTATTACACATTTAAAAGCTTTGTGACACACACACACACACACACACACACACACACATCTCAGTTCTTTTAAATCCATCCATCAAAATGTCATTCAGGGATCCCAAAGAAGTTGGTATTTTACCTTTTTGGTGCCTTGAAAAGTGTTGCTTTTCTACTGTACATGAGCTGCATCCTGCTTGCATGAGAAAAGTGTTCCTGCTTCAAGATCTCTAAGTGCAAATTCATGGCTGTCAGAAGTGGAGCAGTGAATAATACATCTATGGGAGAATCTTTGAGTTGCCACCGGCACTTTTAGTCTTAACCTAATAACAAAGTCACTTGCTGCCAACAGGGGTCACCTCTGTAAACATGTGTTGAAATTTCTAGACTAAGAAAAATAAAAAAGTAATATATTCATGCATGTGCATTACATATGTCAGCCTAAGAGAAAAGATGAGTTGTTGTGAAGAGAGGATAAATCAGCGAGGAGAGAGAGGGATGAGTGTATGAGAAGAAGAAGGTGCGATGGTTAGGCTGCGAGTCGCTGCAGCCATACTGCTGAGGAGTCATCAGTGCCGCCCACTGATGGATCTCCCATGATGCTCACTGAGTCACACTTCCATCTGAGGGAGTTACTGTCTGTGACAAGAAACACAGACGGACAAATCGCACCATTACATTTATACATAATTCTGTTTCTATCTCCCTCTTTCCCTGCTTTATTTATTGTGTTCTTTTTCTTCTGCTATACCCATTGTGTTTTTCCCCCCCATAAATTTGAAAGATCCGTGCAGGGCAACTGGTGGCAGTCAGGCACAATACACAAACAAAATGATAAAAATAATAAAACAGAGCACCCAGGACACTATCATGCTCAACAACCGTATGGTACACAATAAAGAGTTCACACCTGCTACTGTACTCTGGGCCAGATGTGCTGAGCCATTTGCAACAGTTTCAGGTGCAAATTGGGTGCATTTATGGCTCTTGTGCTTGAAAAAATGCAAAATATGTTTCTTTCCTTTATGCATCTGCATTTTAGGTGGAAAATGGCTGGAGATATTGGAAGTCCAGCTGATTACATATTTTTGAAAACAGATGCTGTTTCCAAACATTGGAAAAAATTAAAAAAAAAAAAAATTGTATTTACTGTGTGTTTAAAGTCCTCCACTCTTAAAAGGATTCTTGTAGGGATAGACGCCATAGAAAGCATTCCTTGAAGAACTTTTCTATGGGTTGTTCTTTAAAAAAAAAACCTCTATATAATGTGAAGGTTCCTAGAGCCGTATGTCAAATGGCAGTTTGCAGAAGAGATAACATTGGCTGTTCATTTGATTTAGTGATTCATCTTTTAGGTAAATGTGAATGTACATACTGCTGGTTTACTTACAGAATGCGAACTCAGAATCGCACAGCATTGCTACAGATCTTTAGCTTCTATTAGATGATTAGACACAACCTGAGACGCAGGATCTCTGTAGTTTTACATCACATGCTCAGTCAAAAACGTATTTAAAAATGACAAGATAATATTGATGTAGTTCATTGTTTTAAATCAGAAATAGCGCACACCTTATTTTTGTTTGTTTAATTCAGTTAAGACAATCCATATTCATCTAGGCACACCCATCTCTCAAAGTTTTATAGATAAAAGATTTAGAAGCAGTCATTTGGTTATTTTGTTCTCTCTTTGTTCTCATTTCTAATTTTGAATGAATGAGTAACACCATGTATTTTGCTTGATGCCCCCTCATCCTCTATAAAGTTTATACAGGCCACAGTGTGTCAGTCCCCTGTGGTCCTGCACCGCTATATGATTGTAATGATGAGCGGAGGAGCCTTCGTGTTCTAATATGTGAAATAGTTAGTGAGAGTGTGCGGCTGCACCTGCCAACGCACTGAGTGATGAGCTCATAAACACACAGGCCGCCTCTGGGGCCCGGCCACAGCCATGTGCTTGGCTCCAAACATGCCCTTTATTGGAGCAAGCTGTCAGCATCTACAGTACTGCTGTGGCTGCCATTGTATTAGAAATAAATGAGGCTACTCATTTCCTCTCTCCCTTTCGTATTAAATAAGCCCAAGCCTTAATGCACACCATATAGAAACATATTATAGAAACATATTTTTATTATGTGGGGAAGCAGTTTTTTCAGCCCCATAAAGCAGCGACTAATATAGTGCTGTGAGTTTTTTTGGATTCAGGCCATGGAAGAACCACTTTGGCTCCCTGAAGTACCTTTCAGTGATCCTTTAAACTGAGCTGAAACCACTGATTTGGAACAACAGTGGTTCTTCTGTGGCGATGCTTCAAAGTGCCTAGTTTAAAGCTGATTCTCTGTAAAGTGCAGGAAAATTTGTTACTGTAATATCACAGTGCCCATGGGTTGCCAGATTAATTCACTGTCTCTCTGACTACACAACACATTTCAAGCCCAGCTGACAACCTTCTAAACTCACTCAACCATTCATCCTTCTTATTGGGTATGTTTGTATTTAACATTTGAGGAGTACAAGCACAAACATGTGATGACCTCTCACTCGTCCCAGGGAAGCACAGTACTGGTATCTTAGACACCTGATCAGTGTAGTGAATCAGAAGAGCCGACTCCCATCGAGTGAGAGCCGCTCCCCACTTTATTTCCTTTCGCTGCTCAGCTCTCACTCTCAGTGGCTCAGCTCTGCTCACAGCAGAACTTTGTTTTGTTTGGCAGCAATCACATGTGAGGATACAGGATCATACCATTATGTGAAAACAGAGAGGACGACAGACACGACAGTCAGGTGGAGCGTCTGTCCGTCTGTCTGCAGATACTAACTGAGAGGAGAAACTGCATCAGCCCTTCCAAGCTGAGGCATTTGATTTTTCTGAAGGTCAGCCTGCACTGGAAACATACTGTTTGGTTGCTGAATTTGGTTCTGTTTCTGTTCTATGGATTTGATTGCAATTACTTTTAAAATTAAAAGTCTGAATAAAATACTGTGGTAAGCGTGTGAGAGAGCAGACACACTGATCTTCAGGAAGCATCTCTTTATTTGTCAGCTTCACAACCTCAAAACAAAGACTTTAGCTGGTGATCTGCACCCCAACTGGTGGAGTATTATAACCAATGGTAGCAACGCCCCACCTTTCCCGTCTGTCACTACCCTCCGGCCCATAACACTCAGGAGGATGGTGACAGACGGGAAGGGCTCAAACCACACAAAATAACACATAACAACACACACAAATAAACACAATAACACACATAATCAGAACAACACACATCTACCCCCCTCTAATGTCCACAAAACACACATAACTGGGCCAACTGGCCACTCACCCGGCCCGCAAAAGCTCAGAGGGCCAGACCTGACGTGCCAGCTCGTTACAATATTAAAAAAGTAACAATGCCTGCTTTTGTAACAGAACAAATACACAAAATTAGGCAATTATAAGGCTTCTCATAAAAACACTAAATGCAAAAGGGTTTATCAACACACAAACCATTCATATTTACCAAGTTAGGCTAAAAAATGAGCCTACAGATGATAATAAACTAAGAGCCATTTGGGAGCCGAAAGGACCGGCTCTTCTTTGGGAGCCGTGCCACAAGAGCCGGCTCTCTGAAAAGAGCCGAACTTCCCATCACTATGCCTGCAAACGTAAAACGTGAAATGTGTTCAGTCTCGCGAGAGTGAACGTCAGTCATGGTTACATTCATAATTTGTAAACTGACTCGTTCAGTTCAGCGTTTACGAAAAATAGGAACATGTTCAATGAACGCCGTTCATTGAATGTGGTCATGCACAGCACTGCACCTGATATTTATATTTACATCTGATACCTACATTTAAAACCATCAGAGACATTGTTTCAGATAACAGTGACACTCTTGAATGTTAGCATGGAATTTCAGAAGGATAGGGCAAAAACAGGGCAAAAACAAGGCAAGCACATCTCCAGAACAACTCACACAAAGGGTTAAACTTGTGGCTACCAAAGATGAGAGCGAAACAAGCCTGTAGTTTCGAAGGGCTTTATTCTGTATATTCGGCTCATGGGCATGAAATTGTTACCTGCCAGCTTGCTTCTAAAGATGAATGCAGCTCTTCTTTTTGCCTATTGTCTGTGTGGTTTCAACAAAATATGAAGATTTGACATTTTAATGTTAGTTACATAAATACTGTAGAGGTCTGTGCTGGATTAGTTGATAGAATTTTCAAACGCAGAAATGAATCCCCTTTGTGAACCCTTAAATGACTGCAGATTACTATTAACATTTATGTCTTGTTTATCTGTGTATAACTTAATTTACCCAAGTTTTGTCAGAATATTGTGTTTCCATTCGAGTTTTTGGAACTGTTTTCTGTATTTATGCATTTCTGTAGTTTTATATGTTCTGTTCTAGGCCTTGAATTTCCTTTTTGTCAGTGAACATAAGTGCCCTGACTGCTGCCAAATAATGATTATGATGTAGGTGTCTCTTACAGTGACTCTCCTGTTTTACACCTGTAATAACATAAAAATAGAGATGTAGCAATTAAGCCAGAGGGTCATTACTTCCCCATAAATAACTGCACCTGCACCCATATCAGTAATGTTAGATTTTTTGCTTTAGCAAATTTCCATTTTTTTTCCCAGGGATAAAAATAATCATATTATTTTTTACTATTGTTACTGCCAGTGAATTGAGGAAGAGCCTCTCATGCACCTGACTGTGCATTCACCCTCGAAACATCTGTCTGGTAGGATCCCCCTCTTTGCACATATTAGCATAATATTCACTTTTTCCACTCACTGAATAATCTGTTATAGGTTTTATATCAGTCTAGATGTCTTGAAATATCTGGAGGTAAGATTTTGGTTTTGTGCTCAAAACTGTGAGAGCACACCAGTGCACAACCTCAGATCACATCAAGATGTCTGTTGCAATCGCTGTTTGCTCACCTTTTCTGCTGCTAGCCCAGTATTTACACTGAAGGCTGAAGCAAACCTCTTCATCGTCTGATGCAGCAGAGATCAAACTGCTTTTGCCAGTCTTTCACATCCAATTAGACTGAGTGGAACATAGTAATATCCATAAGAGCCATAGAGTGCAGGGCCCAATTAACTGTAAGTGAAAAATTATTAACCCGAATGATTATAAACACTGCAGCCATCATTTCATCTCTGCCCAGCCTGTTTTGTTTATTTAGTCTCTGTCTTTCTTAAGAAGGTGTGCTTCTTAATTATACATGTTCAAGAAATAGTTTGCCACAAATTAGACTTACCCAGGTTTCTTGGTTCCCCAAAAGTGATTGCTCACTTAAGGCATGTTTGGTGTCTGAGGTTCGTCACTAGAGCTCTAAGGCTAATGTAGTAAATGAAAGCTCATATAATCCACAAGGTTAGATTATGCAATCCCTAAATCGTCACACATTGAGTGGTAAGGTGATCTCAAATAGACTTGCTTATGAGGTTTCTACTTTATGACATACTAACAAATACAACAGCCTCGTATTCTGATAAGGTTGTCCTAGATAACAAGCAGTAGTCCTGGAGGTGGTGTTTGGGTGATTCTTGATTATATATAGGCAGATTTGACATTTATGAATGAACTTCGTTGCGTGTCCTCTGCATCCATTATGTTTCAGCTATTATGTTTGACATTTACCTTCATATTGTGAAACTGGCAGGCTTGTACTTCTACAAAACATGGCTCTACTATGTGGCCCACTGCTTTAATGCTCTCATTGAAGGTGACTGGGGCTAAAGTGAGAACAGTATGACGGTCTGGAGCCCAGTGCTGTATGTGCAGGCATGCACATTGTGAAGCCTCTGGATTTTAGAGCAGGTGGGGACCTGTTTATCCATCAGCAAAGTCACCACAGCCATTGAATAGGAACCCCTCCTCAGCTGCATTCCTCCATGTTTAGGTCATGTGGATGGATGTAGAGCTCTGAGGTTAATGTAGGGAGCGATCAAAATAGCTACAGCTCTCGCTGTAGTAGCTACTTCTCTGGCTGTTTTCGCTGAGAAAGACAGCAAGCCAGTGAATATGTTCACAAAAGCCTTTATAGGCCATAGTTTTCAAAGGTCTTTGATTGAAAGCACATGATTTTCAGACTCCAGTGTTGTCATGCTCCATATGCTTTATGCTGTGACATGTGAACGGTCTAATAAGACTCTTGTTAAAATGCTGTTCAAAGAGCAGTGTCTGAAATATTGAAGAAACACATCTTTTACCATAATATTAGTCCTAAGGGTTATAAGACTTCTGAAA
Source organism: Hydrocynus forskahlii (assembly GCA_037974365.1). Lineage (NCBI taxonomy): Eukaryota > Metazoa > Chordata > Actinopteri > Characiformes > Alestidae > Hydrocynus > Hydrocynus forskahlii. The sequence goes on along the minus strand of JBBPCX010041462.1, from coordinate 2,322 downwards.
ATGCACATTTTCACATCACTGCACTTTCTAATGAAGAACACCCAGATACTTTTAATATTTTGATGCAAAGACTATTTATTTATTTATTTATTTATTTATTTATTTCAAAACCAGAAAAAAAACTTTTCAGTCATTCCATGGCCTATCTCAAGTCCTCATTTTAGATTTGAATAGATCTGGGCCTATTTGAACAGATCTGGGCCTTGATTACATATGCTCTGTATAGTGTATTCATATGGCAGCTTGAAAGCATTCAATAAACAGATAATTCCTAGGTAAACTTTATCTTTAGGAGTCTGGCTCAAGGTGTTTTTGTCCTTGTGCACATGGTATAATTAAAATAAAGAACCCTTTTCACACAGAAACAAATCAACATTGCTTTAGAAGGCAGTATGTGGATTTAGTAGTACACAGAACTGCTGCTGAGACTTTCAGTGACTCTGTGGGCGACTGTATTGTTTTGTTTTAGGTGGCAGCTGAAACTTTTAAGAAGTAAACTGACATTTTTCCATGACTTGCCAAGAAAGTGTCATGCATTGTCACTGTCATGTTTTTCCATTTTAAATTTTTAACTCCATTTGAAAGTGTCAGCTCACCTGTATTCTGTCTGAACATTCAACGAATGGTTTAAAAGAAATAGCCCAAAATACTTTAAAAATCACTTTATGTTAACGTACTTTAAAGTTTTGAGCATTTTTCTCTTCTCATAGAGGTTTTATGAAGACAGCAACATTATTGATGTGAATGTTTTTCATTTTATTTTCATCCTATCAGCATGGACTGTAGAACAAGGTGCTCCTTTAAGACATTTATATCATCACTATTCAAAAAAGTATCTTCAAAATGGGAAAATAACACTCTTTTCATGTTAGTTTATGTAAAGCATTTCTTTTGGTGCGTTTATCATGAAAGTCTCACACTATGTTAAAGCCGACTGCTGTGTTTAAATGATGTACAATCAGAAAAAATATAGATACATTAATCTCTGTAGACAGTGATGGTATGTTTGCTCAGACTGTCAGTGTCCACGGTGGTGTGGATTTTAACAGAAATGTTAGGTTTCATGTTTATTCATCGTAGGCTCCAGAAGATTTTGCCCACAAATCCATCTTTAATAATAACAGGGAGTGGATATCTAAGTGAAACCTCAATTCCAGCACTGTAATCAGGACCGAAATGATGTGGGCATAAAAGAGTGGTATAACTCCTGCAGTCCTGATAGGGAGCAGGGTGACATTGATATTTAAATGAATTCAGAAAGTGCTGCTGGTGCTTCTGATTAAAGCTCACATCTGTTTTGCCACAGAGAACTGAAACAGAAAACTCAGTGTGTTGAGCTTGGCTTAGTCTGTGGTCCCCCTGCAACACCCCACCCCCTACCCAAACACACACACACACACACACGCACACACACACCCATAGGGCAATAAGGAAAGCTACGTGTCTTGTGAGAGACATCCAGAGACGAGGTTCAGTGTCATACAGGCACCTGGTGTCTTTTTATTTTTTGTTTGCCATGTTTATTAATAGATTTCCATCCTGTAGCCTTTGATGTACTTTGCTTACTGTCAGCACAAGCATGGTTCTTACATCTTACTCTGCTTTAGATTAAAAAATTCAAGACTCAAAGATTTTTTTTTATTGTCAATTCACTATATGTACGGGAGAAAAGTTTCATGCTTGTTGTCTTTTCTCTTTACTGAAAATTTATATTTATAATAATGGTTCTATACAGTAATACACACACACACACACACACACACACATATATATACAGTAAACCCCCACTTAAACGCAGATCAGCATTCGTTGTATCAGTCCAACGTGGATTTTTTCTGAGAACCGAACTAATAATTGTTCGCTGAAACCTCTGCACTAACGCAGAAACTGCAGATGTCCTCCGCATTTTTTTTACTTTTGTGACGTCTGGGCCTCGTCCGCCACGCCCCCTCATCCTCGTGCTGGGTTGCTAAGCACCGTGCCCAAACATAAATAACCCAGCGCCCTAACATAAATAACCCAGCAAGAGGATGAGGGGCGTGGCAGACGAGGCCCGGATGTCACAGCTTTTCTCGTGGCAATATATAAATTTTCATACATTTAAGTGCTAAATTATTGAGAAAAATATAATTTACTAATTTTGTAACATAAATCTTAATGTAAATTAAGCGACATTTCCATATAACAAATAACTATAAATTTATTGGTACTGTGGAGAGAACACAAAGAAAGTGCTTCTTGGGATGGTGAAATACCGCTGTACTCAGAGGCAGGAGGTTTGAAAGTAGCCAATCCGAGAACGCTATTTATTTCTCCTTGCTG
>JBBPCX010041422.1:0-15390 GCA_037974365.1 Hydrocynus forskahlii | reverse complement strand
TAGTGGAGAGTCTGAAGAAAATCACTTGTTTTTTAGGACTATTTTCCCTCATGACGCCCTGCATGTATCCCTCCACCGTGAATGGGTGTAGTTTTAAGACAAAACCTTCTCAAAACTCTGGTAGAACATCTCAGGTGTCACCAGTAATCACCAAGCGTGCGCTGAACTGCTGTGTTAATGCCTTATACTCTTCACTGTGGGGCGATTTTAAGAATTAAGAACCCTTTACCTGAACAGGTGATTTACAGTAATGTTTACACAGATCCTCCTCCCTAGGATCTAGAAATACCTGATGGGGTTCTCCTCTCTGTGATGGTGGTTTTTGTAAGTGGTGTTTATTGAGGAAATGGTAATAAAAGACGTTTGGTCACGTCTGGATTTGGTTCACTGTTAGCGTTCTTTGTGCTCTTGTTCTGCTGGACGTATGAAAGGCCATCACTCACAGCTCTAGTCCGGTTCCAGTTCAGATGTCACAAATTGTCTCCCTCAGAAGCACAGGGGAGGGGAGCAATTCCCTCTGTGCCAGGTGCAGTTGAACTAAAGTTAACAGTGAGGGGCCCAGCTGACCTTTAATTGAACTTTCAGGACAAGAAAGAGAAAATGGCCATAAACTTATAATCGTAAAATGGCCGCGGTGATGACCTAATGCCCAGGTGTCCGGACTGGATGCCAAGAAAGGCGGAGTTTAGCAGAATCAGATAAGGTGCATATCCAAAGAACCGTTAGAAGGGGAGTTACTCAAAAGAGTGATAAATTTCATTTGTCAAGAAGGAACTGGAGGTGTACCCTGAAAAATGAATCAGAAGATGACATCATCTGTAGTTATTGGTTGACAACAAACGGAGGAATAAGCAAATCAGTTGAAGGAGACTCCCCATGGATTCTATAGGATTTACATAGCAATGACGAAAATAAGTAGGGCTTTCATTCGGCGTAATGATCAGGTGGTACTAAGCAAATTAAGCAATGTAACACCCCATACTCTTCATTGGTATGAAGCCTCTTGTGGGTTGTGTTATGAAACTGAATATATGAATACTGAATATGTATAAAAACTGATGTCAGTGCCTGAAAAAGCTCAGAAGAAGAGTAGCGCCGGGCCACAAGCTGAAGATTGACTTTGACTGATTTTTGGACTTAGAAGAATTCCAGCTGGTCTTGGGACTTAGAATATTTTTGAAGGTTTGGGACTTAGAAAATTTTTTAGGTTTTGGGACTTGAATATTTTAGAAGTTTGGGACTTAGAATAATTTTAGACTTAGCTTAGCTTTAGCACGGCATCGATCACTTTAACAAGGAGAGAACAGGAGCGGACTCAGATCATCAGAACATATTGATTTGTAAAGATTTAAATATTAGCAAAACCTGATCAAACTCTGTGCGCGGAGGAGATGGAGCTCAGCTTAATGGACAACCCGGAGAGAAAAACAGAAACCCAACAAAACAGTCCTGCAGGAGTGTGATGTTTGTTATTCATTCCATTGTTACATTGAATAATGTTATGTAAAAACCCTCAATAAAGAGATGTAGTCCCTGCCGGTACAGACGTTTATGTGAATGTAGGTCGAGGCGGTTATCCAAGGCACCCTCGACCTAACATAATTGGCGATGAGGTAAAAGTTAGTTTACCTGCCTTGTGTTCCGCCACATTAATGAATGTGAATGGAAGACAAAAAAAACGTTTTGTCACAAAAAAAGGAAGAAAAACCGGCAGTGAGGATAACGTTAGCAGTGGCAGTCTTGAAGACCAACTCAGCTGACTGCTACGTGTATCAAAACTTCACGCAACTCCTCAAGGCCGCCTTCCAGCATCCCGACAGTGAGGTGGAGATCTCTTCAAAATTATACCATCCGGTTAGTACATACACTGTGGAGTTTCGTACTCTGGGGTGACTCTGCACTCCGGACGGCTTTTTACGAGGGCCTGGCTGTCCGTATTAAAGATCAGCTGGTCGGACGGGAGCTTCCTGACACCCTCGAAGGGTTAATCCAGCTGTGTATGTGGATCGACCAACGCATGAGCTCCCATCCCTGGTCAGCTCCTTGTACCCTGCTGCCCACGCCATCTACTGCACCCTACAAGCTTGTGGCTACAACCCCGGAAACTCCACCTCTGTCGGATGCCCACCCCCGGAGCCGGGGAACCCATGCAGTTAGGGCGCACTTCCCTTAGCCTGACAGAGCAAGCCAGACGCTATCTTGAAGGGCTCTGTGCTTACTGTGCCACCCCGGACCATGTGCCTGCTCCGTCCAGGAAACCCCAGTGAAGAAGGGGAGGTCTTCACACGGTTCATCTCCATTCACCTCCACTGCCCCAACCATTTCCCGATTCATGGTTCAGGCCCGCATCCAGCACAGCCATAAACAGGTCAGTGTCGCTGCTTTTGTGGGTACAGGAGCTGCTGGCAATTTTACTGACCTTTCTTATGCTGTTCAGATGGGTGTGGGGATTGAAACGTTATTTCAGCCGTTAACTATTACTGCTGTAGATGGTCGCCCCCCTTCAGGACAGCCCCATAACTCATCGCACCATCCCACTCTCCTTCTCCATCGATCATCACCACAAAACCATCTCCTTTCTCGTCACTGGCCTCACCTCACCTCTCATCATTCTGGGCTATCCCTGGCTCCTTCGACATGACCCTCTCATCTCATGGAGTCAGCAGAAAATTCTCCAATGGGGGTCGACCTGTCAAGAGCTTTGTCTCGCGGCAGCGGCTGGGACATGCTCAGGGGAGCCCCAGGACCCCGATGTCGACGCCAACGCCATCCCAGAGTCATATCGGGACTTAAGAGAAGTTTTTAGTAAACATAGGGTCATTCAGTTGCCACCTCATTGGCCCTACGACCTGGAGATTAAACTCTAGCCTGGTACGACTCCACCCCGTGGCCGGCTGTATGCCCTGTCCAAAGACGAACAGCGGGCCATGGAGAAATACATGGCCAAGGGACTTTGTCAGGGCACCATACGCCCCTCATCTTCTCCGACGGCCGTGGGCTTTTTCTTTGTAACGAAGAAGGACGGCAGTCTCCGTCCCTACATTGAATATCGGAGTCTCAACAAGATCACGGTGAAAAACCGTCATCCACTCCCGCTGACTAACACCGCCCTGGACGCTCTCTCTGGTGCCACTATTCTCACCAAGTTGGACTTGAGAAGTGCATACAACCTCGTCCGCATCAGAGAGGGCGACGAGTGGAAGATGGCCCTCATCACTCCCACTGTTCATTATGAGGCGCTGGTTATGCCGTTTGGCTTGTGTAATAGTCTGGCAGCGTTCCAACAACTGATAAATGACGTCCTTCGTGACATGCTGGGGAGATGGGTTTTCGCCTGTCTAGATGACACACTTATTTACTCTAAAACCAAAGAAGAGCACACCCAGCATGTCCAAGCAGTGTTAAAGAGGCTGCTGGCCCACCGACTGTTCTGCAAGTTGGAGAAATGCGCTTTCCACCAGCGCTCCACCACATTTCTGGGGTTTGTGGTAACTCCTCAGGGTGTGGCCATGGATCCCCAAAAGCTGGATGCTGTGCGAACTTGGCCTCTATCCGCTTCGCTTAAACAGCTCCAGCGCTTTCTGGGGTTTGTAAACTTCTACTGACGCTTCATCCGGGGCTTCAGTTCAGTTGCAGCACCCCTTACAGCTCTCACTCGCCCCTCCAAGACTCCATTCCAACTCACTTCTGAAGCCATCCACGCCTTTTGCCGCCTCTACTCCCTCTTCACCTCCACACCTATTCTCATTCACCCGGACATTACCAAGCCATTTGTTGTGGAAGTGGACGCCTCCGATATGGGCGTAGGAGCCGTTTTTTCCCAATGCGGTCCAGATCTAATCCAGAAAATGTAATCCCACTCAGCAGCGACACGGGGTAGGGGGCCGCGAGCTGTTGGCCATCAAGTGGGCTCTGAAGGAATGGCATCATTGGCTTCAAGGCAGCCGTGACCCATTCGTCGTCTGGACCGATCACCAAAATCTGTACCCTCTCCTACCGTCCGGGGTCTAAGAACACCAAGGCGGATGCACTCTCTCGCGCTCACGAAAAGACATCCCCTTGGACGGACCCCGCACCTATCTTTCCATCTGAGATTGTTGTTTCGCCCCTCCGGTGGGAGTTGGAAGATCGAGTCTGCCAGGGGCAGGCCTTGGAGCCCCCACCGGCAGCCACTCCACCTGGACGTCTCTTCGTGCCCACTCGCCTCTGTACCGAAACCCTTCAGCGGGCACACTCCTCCGCCGTGGCCGGCCACCCAGGGGTTAATAGCACTCTCTCACTCCTCCAATGCGCCTTCTGGTGGCCGAAGATGGTAGGAGACGTTAAGGAATTCGTCCAGGCATGCGCGGTGTGTGCCAGGGCCAAGAGTACTAACAGTCCCGCTCCTGGGGACCTCCAACCTCTCCTGGTTCCCCGTCGCCCCTGGTCGCACATCGCGCTGGATTTCATCACGGGACTTCCGGACTCTGAAGGGAAAAACACCATCCTTACGATCGTGGATAGATTTTCCAAGGCCTTGCACCTGATGGCTCTTCAGGGGCTCCCCTCAGCCAAAACCACTGCAGAAATCACATTGGACGTAGTCCGTGGTGTTACATTGCTCCTCGTCTCAGACAGAGGGCCCCAGTTCAAAGCCCGGTTCTGGAAGGCCGCCTGCCGTCTGATCAAGGCCACCTGCAGTCTCTCCTCAGGTTATCACCCCCAGACCAATGGTCAGACGGAGCGGACCAACCAACTGGAGCACTTCCTGAGGTGTTTTGTGGCGGATCGTCAGCGCTCCTGAGCCCACTACTTCATTTGGGCTGAGCTTTCTCACAACCTTCTCACCTCCTCTGCCACCGGGATGAGCCCATTTGAGGTATGTTATGGTTTCCAACCTCCAATGTTTGAACACCAAGAACCGAAGGTTGATGTACCGTTGGCCCAACAGTTGGTCCGTAGGTGTCGGTGGCTTTGGCTCCAGACCAGAGAGACCATCCGCAAGACCAATCAGCATTACACCCTGCAACACCGCCGCCGACACCCTCTGGGACGATTGTACCGTGTGGGTGACAGGGTTTACCTCTCCACGAAGAATCTCCGTCTGCACACTGAATCACAGAAACTGTCACCTCACTTCATTGGACCTTACCGCATCACCCACCGGATTAATCCTGTCACCTTCCGGCTCCAGCTGCCTGCTTCCCTCCGTATCCATCCCATGTTCCAAGCATCCAACTTCAAACCCTTCATCACTTCACCTTTGACACCCGCTGCTCTGGACCCTCCTCCTCCTCGGAACATTTATGGTGGTCCTGCGTTCATGGTCCGGCGGATCCTTGTCTCGCAGCGCCGTGGACCTTTGCACCCAGTACCTCGTCAACTGGGAAGGCTACGGCCCGGAAGAACCGTCTTGGGTTCCCGGACAGTTCATCCTCGATCCCACGCTCATCCAGGACTACCATCGAGAGACGGTCCTGGAGTGGGGATACGAGTCAGGTGACACGCAAAGGTCATAGGAAATGTGTGTGTCACAGAGTACTCTTTCTTTCTTATGCATGAGTGTGAACGTAGATTGTGTCGATGGACGGTAGCAAGGGAAACACACCAGCTAAGTAACGCACTCAAAGTGAATGCACTGTCACTAAAAAGTCAACCAGGCAACAAGTGTGCACGCTCTGGGAAAACTAACCATAAAGAGGCTGATTGCTATTACAAGGAACAAAAAGGCCACAGTTGTGGTAAGAAAGGGCACATATAAAGGGTGTGCAGAAACAAAGAGATTGAAAAGAATAAAAAGACTGTGAAACAAAAAGTCAAAAAGAAAAACAAGGTGCACCGCATGGTGGCACAAGAAGGGTCCAGCACTGACACAGAGCTAACTTTACATAGGGTATCCCAAAAGGGGAGTTTGTCACAAATATTTGTTAAACCAAAAATTGAAGGGAAGACAATTGAAATGGAATTGGACACAGGGGCAGCGGTTTCTCTGATTTCCGAGAAAATGTATGTTGCATAGTTTTGCCACTTACATTTGAACCAAACAAACGTAAAGCTGAAGACATACACTGGTGAGCTGGTTCCACCAGAAGGAGTCATCACAGTCACAGTAAGAATGAACAAGCAACAGGCTCAGCCACCACTGTATGTGGTCAAGGGGGCTTCTCTTCCACTTTTTGGTCGGGAATGGCTGCGTAAAATACAGATGGACTGGCGGGAAATCAAAGCGATCTGGGCAGAGACGCTAGATGGGGTGCTACAAAAGCATAGTGAAGTTTTTTGTAAGGGACTGGGCACTCTGAAAGGCATTGAAACTGCCGTAGCTCTGAAACCAGCTCCTCAACCACGTTTTTGTCAGGCAAGAGTCATTCCCTATGTACTTAGGCCAAAAGTGGAAGCTGAGATTGACCGAATGTGTGAACAGGGTATTATATCTGTCAAGTTCAGTGGGCAACACCCATTGTGCCAGTCGTTAAAAAGAATGGTGAGGTGAGGATATGTGGTGATTTTAAAGTGACAGTCAAACCTGCCCTGTGTGTAAAGAAATATCTAATACATCGTACTGAGGATTTATTTGCATCTCTCTCAGGGGGGCAGCATTTCATTAAGCTGGACTTATCTCATGCATATTTGCAAATGTGTGTTGAAAAAAAGTATCGAAAATACCTCATCCAGGGGTCTGTTCTGTTATAACAGGCTTGCCTTTGGGATCACGTTGGCACCAGCCATTTTTCAGCGGGCCATGGATCAGGTCCTCCAAGGCCTTTCGAACGTCCATTGCTACCTGGATGATATTTTAATCACAGGCCAGGACCGTGCCCAACATCTGAAGAACTTGGATGCAGTTCTGGGGCGTTTGGAAGAATTCGGTTTACGGGTACAGAAAGAAAAGTGTGAGTTTTTCAGGGACTCAGTGGAATACCTGGGCCATATCATTCACGCCCAGGGTCTACACAAATCACCAGAGAAAGTACGGGCAATTGCGGAGGCTCCAGCAACAAGTGATGCAAGTCAGCTTCGCTCATTTTTAGGGCTTATTAATTACTACAGCCGATTTATTCCAAACCAAGGGAAGCAGTGGCGATGGACACCAGAGTGTGCAGCAGCCTTTAAGAAGGCTAAAGAACAACTACTCTCCCAAAGTGTGCTAACTCATTATGACCCACAGCTCCCCATCCACCTGGTGTGTGACACATCACCTTATGGGGTAGGTAGTGTCATCTCACACATCCTCCCAAATGGACAAGAGAGACTGATAGCCTTTGCATCAAGAACTCTGAATAAAGCAGAGCAGAATTATTCCCAAATTGAGCTTGAGGGTCTCGGCATCATATTTCGTGTTCGTAAATTTCACCACTACCTGTATCGTCCACTGACCACAACTCTGAGTCCGACCAAAGCCATACCACCTATGGCAGCCGCCAGAATGCAGCGGTGGGTGCTGCTGCTGGCTGCTCATGACTATACTATCCAGTACAGGGAAGCAGCACGTCACACAATGCTGATGGGCTGTCACGCTTGCCACTTCCCACATGTGCAAAAGCAAAAAGCAATGCAGTGGACAGTTTTCACATTGGACAATTAGATGCTTTACCTGTGAGCTGCAAAGAAATCTGCAGAGAGAGCAGGACTGAGCCTGTTCTTGCCAAGGTACTGGAAATGGTATCCTGGGGTCATTTCCCAAGGGTCCAGGATGCGGACAGTATACTAACTCCATTCATCAACAGGAGAAATGAACTGACACTCCAGCAAGGGTGACTTATGTGGGGTATCCGTGTGGTCATCCCGCCAAAACTGAGTGTTGTTGGAGCTACACCCAGGACACCCTGGTGTCGTCAAAATGAAGGCTGTCGCTCGCAGCTACAAATGGTGGCCAGGAATCGATGCTCAAACAGAACAAGTCACAAAGACTTGTCAAGCCTCTCAGCTCACACGAAAAGAACTAGGACCCTCGCCCCTCCATCCATGGACCTGGCCTGGATCTCCATGGCAGAGGATCCATGTCGATCATAGACGCACACTCAAAATGGCCTGAAGTACTCCTCATGAGTTCCATCACGGCTTCTAAGACAATACAGGTGCTGAGAGGGTTGCTTAGCTGCTATGGGCTTCCCGAAGTCTTAGTGAGCGATAATGGACCCCAGCTCACATCGAGTGAGTTTGAGACATTCATGAAACGCAACGGTGTGAAACATATTCGCTCTGCACCATTCCATCCATCTACAAATGGCCTTGCAGAACTTTTTGTGCAAACATTCAAGCATTCACTGTAACGATCCACTGGAACCGCTTCGGTTCAACACAGGTTGGATGCATTCTTGCTGATGTATCACAACACCCCACACTCCACAACCAAGGAGTCACCTTCCATGCTTTTCATGCATTGCAAATTACGATCTCGCCTCAGCCTCTTGAAGCCGGACATCGCATCAGTGGTGGAGAAAGCACAAGAGGTGCAGTGTGCTCACAGAGAAATCCATGCTAAAACCAGATCATTCAAGGTGGGGGACAGAGTGCTGGTTTGTGATTATGGGAAGGGAGAGAACTGGAAACCGGGAGTAGTCTCAGCCAAGACGGGTCCTGTGTCATTCACAGTCAACATCGGATCATCGGAACATTGGAGATGCCATACGGAATAGATGTTGGCCCGACATGCAGAAATGGAAGCTTACCATGTTCCAGCAGATCTACCTGTGTTGGAAAACACACCCGAATCTGCTACTCGCCTTTCACCTGAGCCTGTGAGCGTATCACCACCTCAGGTAACAACTGAGGAAATCAACACACCACCTCGAGAGACTGTTAAGCATTACCCATCTTGTGTTATTAAACCACCAGTTTGCTATAGCCCTTAAGGTTTTTAGTATAGTGGCAACAGTTTCTTTTTGAACATTCTGAATAGTGGACTGCCAACTGACAGACTTGTTAGTTTTAGGAGTCATGTCTCAAGCAGAAGGGCAGAATAAACCCTTGACTGACTCTGGGGTTTGGGACAGTCTACTCCCAGCCTCAAGATTAGTAAATGACACATATGCTAAAAAAAAAAAAAAAAGAAAAGAAACGTTATGTTCGGTGACATGTGAGGCCCATGTTCAAGGGAGATGTGTTGTTTGTTACATTGTGCCACCTTTGTTACACTGAATAACGGTATGTAAAAACCCTCAATAAAGAGATGGAGTACCACCCGGTACAGACGTGTATGTGAATGTGTGTTGAGGCAGTTATCTAAGGCACCCTCGACATAACAAGGAGGACCAGTACATACAGGTAACACACACACACAGATATACACACCCACACACACACCTATATCTACATACTGAAATAGAACACAGTCCTGCAGTAGGACCAGTACATGCAGGTAACACACACACACACACACACACACACACACACACACATACGCACACACACAGATATTTACACACCTAAACACACATACCTATACACACACCTATACCTACACATTAAAATACAAAATAGTCCTGCAAGAGGACTGATACATACAGATAACACACTCACCTAAACACACTTACATATACACACACACACACACACATATATACCTACATACTAAAATGCAAAACAGTCCTGCAGGATTACCAGTACATACAGGTAACACACACACAGACACACACCTATACATACATACCGAAATAAAACACGGTCCTGCAGGAGGACCAGTACATACATGTAACACACACACACACACACACTACCCACAAACACACCTATACATACTCAGAATACTGCAGAAGGATCAGTTCATACAGGTAACACAGTCACATATACACACTCACCTATAGACACACACTCCTACACTGTAAAAAATTGCTGTAATTTCTACAGTAAAATTGCTGTATAATTATACAGTAAAGTATTGTTTTATGATTTTACAGTATTACACTGTATAACGCAATGCATCTTGGGATATTAGATGATTACAAGTTTACTGCTCATTTTACAGCTAATTACGAAAAACGAAAAACAGGCTGCAGATTTTCTCCCTGGATTGGAGTGGAAATTTACTGACTGGAGTGGAAACTGACTGACTATATATAAGATACAGCTTCGAGAGATCCGGCGGGAATGAGTCATGGAGAATGCTCCTGATACGGAGGTTAAATTATGTGAGAATCAAGTAACTGTTTATATGTATAGTTACATTGGTGGTGTTTTTAATTGGGTTTTTGGTTTGGCTAACTTTGGCCTTCCAATAAGTAAAATAGCATTTTGGCATTCGAAAATCAATTCAGTAATATATTAAGTAAGACACACATCTTTTTAAATTGTTTTATTACAGGCTTTACAGTTAAACAGTTAAAAGACTTTACAGTTAAACAGTATCTGGATTAGACTGCTGCCTAGTAAAATCCATTATAAAAAACTCTCCGTGAGTTAGCATAGCTGTAACTGCTAAGTGTTTATTTAGTCAATACTAAGCTTTGTAGAGCAGCAAATATCAGTCATATATGTCTGCAAGTTGTGTGTAATACCATATTAGATTGTACCTACTGTCTAATTTACTTGTGTGTGTGAATACTGTGTATATGTTCATTAATTTTAGGAGAGATATTGTCATCGTAGAAGTGGATGTTAAGCATAGAGGGCCAGGTGGTCATACCTCCACATCAAAACTTTGTGGCAGGTCTGGCAGCTGTCTATACATCATATCACATTTTAACCTTGAATACCAAAGTGAGGCTGCCTGCACCCTGGAATTCGTCCATAGGTAGATCATTATACAAACATATAATATCAACAGAATTAACAACAAATAACTAAAATTAGATTTAAATTTAAAGATTTAAATATGTCATTTTTAGTTTGACATTCAGGTGTATAATTTATTACATAACTAGGAGTATAATTTATTACAAACTGAATTTGATTAGCAGATAAACGGAATAGTTGAGAGAGAAAATGCACATAGGTACTGCTCCAAGATGATAAAGGATAGGAAACTGGCAGATGGATTGTGAATTTGGCATGTTACTTTTAACTTTTACATTAAACTTTGCAGATGTTTTGTGGGGATTGATCCCACCAATGGCTCCAAGGTCACTTGGCTCCCAGCCAAACAGGCGCCCAGCAAAACACGTGGAAAGGTGGTGGAGAAAAGGAAACATTCCATGAATCCAAAGGTTTGCGGCCTTCTTAGGACGTTAATGGACTTTGACTAGCTGTGTTTGTAGATGTATGAATTTCATTGTTACTTTCACACAAAGTTACACAGACACTTTTGGGTTACCATTGCATTTAAATATGAATTTATGTGTTCCTGTTGATGTACCAGTGTTAAATAACTTACTGTAAATAAACAAAACAAAATCTTCAGCACACTCAAAGACAAAGCATTACATGTACACACACACTCACAATACAAACTTCTAAAGCATTACATACATTCCCTCTCACACATAAACACTGACACGAAAATAAGACACACAAAATGATCTCATTCACATACACATTTGTCAATACAGTATTTGAATCTATTTGTTTGTTTCTTATAATGATCAGTAATGTTTAATGTATTTATATATTTATAATGACTGTTGTAAACTACTGTTATAACATTTCACCACACTACTGCCATGTTTACAGGTAGTATTCTTACTTTCTTATGTTTATGGGCTTTTTGTGTTGATTTAGTGTTATAATATTTGACATTCCATGAATCCAAAGGTTTGCGGCCTTGGGAAGTTAATAGACTTTGGCCGGCTGTGTTTGAACATGTATAAATTTCACTGTTACTTTCACACAATGTTACACAGACACTTTTGGATTATAATGAAATAAATATGAATTTGTGTGTTCCTGTTGGTGTACCAATGTTAAATAACTTACTGTAAATAAACAGCAACAAACTCTTCAGCAATGTTTATGGGCTTCTTTTGTTGATTTAGTGTTATAATCTTTGACATAATAAAATACAAAAAAAAAACGTTTTATGTGTTATTTGTTCTGTAGACCATGTATGCTGTATAATTACACTATGTTCAAATAGCAATTTATAGATTTAAATGCATAAAATATACTTGTTTAAATAATTTACAGTATACTATTGGCAACTTTCGTTGCCAGGTAATTACTGCATTTGATAAAATTACAGGACCTAATTGCAATAAAAGATTTACAGTATTAAACAGTAAAACATGAAATGACATGGTATTACCTTAAATGAGAATTACCGTACCATACAATAAAAAAACAGTAAATCCCTGTAAAGATTTTTATAGGAAATAATTTTTCTTTCACAGTAATCTACTGTAAATATTGTTCATGGTTATTACTGTAAATTTGCAAGCCTTTATTGGCATCTTTTTTGCCAATAATGCCCTGTAAATTTTACAATACATTTTTTAGTGTATACACACTTATACACACACATTACCCACAAACACACCTATATATACACAAACACACATCTATACAAAATCATACCTATGTGTGCACACACACACACCTTTAGACATACAATCTAAATACTACAGGAGGTAACACACACTTATTTGGTCTCACACACATACATACATACTAGGTTAACGCAATATTTACTTAACGCAGACAATTATTTGATTGCATGCCAGCGCAGATTTTAAAAAAATTCCTTTTATTTTGAATTCTCGTTGCTTTTTTTGTGTTTTTGTGGTCGTGCGTGTATGCAGCACGCAGCTATACGTCTTGGCTGGTTTTTGTGGGGGTCAGGCGTCCCGTTACTTTTGTCTGTATAATATGGATAAAGGTATTGGGACGCCTGACCATTACACCAACAGGGACTTTAATGACACTGCATTCAGATACAGAGACTTCAGTATGGATTTGGCCCCCCTTTGCAGCTGCTATAATGGTTCCACCCCCATGTTCCAGAACTATTCGTCCAAAATCTGTGCCTACTGTTGTGGTTGAACACGATCAAATCCTCACAGCAATGTTCCAGGCATAGAGTACAGTAGCAAAGAGAGGACAGATTCCCCATGATATTCTTGATTTCTCATGACGGACAATACAAATGCCCACAAGTCAACATACGCTATATGGACAAAAGTAATGTGATGCCTGACCATTACACCAATAGGGACTTTAATGACGCTGCATTCAGATACATAGACTATAATATGGAGTTGGTCCCCCTTTGCAGCTGCTGTAATGCTCTGGACTCTGAGAGTAACTTATTTTTCTATAACAAACATGAATGCCTTGCAGTGGCAAATAGCTTTGTCTTTATATTTGATTTGATTACATTAATGTTTAAATTGAGATTTACAAGAAGTATTTGAATTGGAATTGGAACTGTGTTAAAGGGAAAACTGCTGTTAAAAAGCTCCTTCTTTGTTTAAAGTGTTTACAAACCAAATGTTATTGCACTTTAGTGCATATAGCAGTACTTTAAAAAATAAAAGTGCGCAATACAGTCCTTTTGAATTTATGATTTAATTTTGCGTATAACAATGCGACTACTTGCAGAAAACCATGCAGTTAATCACGATACATACACACACCTATAGACACTCAAAATACCGCAGGAGAAGCATTATATACAAGTAACACCCACACTGCGATATGTATTAAGTGTTGTACTATATTGGTGTCAGACTGTTACTCCGTAAAACTGTGAAAACTGCTTTGACTAAAGGTGATGTGTTGAAACAGGGTTTGGAGAAGATTATCCAGACGGACTTCTTCCCGGACGTGTCGAAGCTGCAGGCTCCTCATTTAAAGACTGGCTTAAGCCGGTCATGGGGAATGACCGGGAAGCATTCTGCAGTGTGTGTAAGTTATCAGCTGATGAACACAGGTGAAACTGTTACAACTTCTCTCTTAAAATATATTTTGGGACATGTTCAATTATCACTCAATGGACTCTTTGGACAGTTTTTGAGTCCACAGTGTAATTTATTGCCACAAGTTACCTTTGTGATGAAATCAGTTGCTCCTTTAAGAGAGTAATTCACTACTTTAGTCTGTGTGTAAGAATGTGTGGCTGTCTTAGTGTGTGTTTGTGAGTGAGTATCAATTTTTATTCATGTTTATGGCTTTTGTCACGTGTCAAGTTGACCTTATTAGGGTGGGACTAAGGGTCTCCGAGGCCCCAGCAATCAACCGCACCACGGATCCATCCGTCTGCAGCCCCGCTGAGATTTCTACTCGCAGCGTTGCAGAAGCTTCCGCGCAGTCTCCGCAGGGCCTCAGCCCTCAGCTTTTCTGTGGCTGGATTGATCGCAGCTCTGCAGAGGCACCTGGACACTGCTGCATGAAGTTTCAGCCTCCAACAGCTGCAGACTCTCACAGGATCCAAGCCTGGCCCCCCTACACCTGCGCTATGGAAGCGAGCTTCCAGCTCATATGGAGCATTCCAGATCTTAGGCCAGTGTTGATGTTCCACCCTGGTTCGCCTTCAGCCCCAGTGCGGCTGTCATGGCAGTGTCAGGAAGCAGGTCAAGGACGCGCCAACTACACAGTGTCATTGTGGAAAGGGACATGGGCTCCTGTGCCGGCAGCGTGGGACGTTTCCCCGGCGCCACGTGTGCACGACCAAGCTCCTCCACCTTGATATGGGTGTATGTTTGTGTCATTGCTCACCTTGTCAGCTGTCTTGGTTCTAGTTTAAATGATTGTGTTCTATGATTGGTTAAGTTCTGAATATATTTTGTATTTAAGTTCTGAGAATTCTGTATTTCGGTTGCTGGACACCTAGACCTTCACATTCCCTGCTCCTTATGTCTTCTCTGTGTTAATATGTTTTGTGTTAAAGGTCCACGTGCCTCTTTATTTTCCGTGTAGAGTCTGTGTCTTTTTTTAATAAAAAACCCTCATATGAAACCTGCACTTGTGCCTCGCCTCACTCCCCGTGCACGGCTCGACGTGACACATTGGACGTTAACAGCATTTAGGATTTTTCTAGGCTGGAAGAGCAAAATCTTATGCATCTATTTTTCCACTGTGTATATACAAGATTATTCTGGGCAGATCTTGAGGACAAATTAAACTGTGATGTAGTGACTGGCTTATTTCATTTTTTTTTTTTAAATTATGAAAAGAAGTAATATGAGACCAAACAACATGTATCTTATTGATTTACTTTTGTTATTAAGTAAATTTTGTATACATAAAGTAAAATTGGCAAAAACCAAACCAAGCTTCTCATATTTTTGGTGGAACTTATGACATTATTAATTATTATTGTATTAACTTTATTACCTTAGATGCATAAGCAGTTGGGTTTTTTTTGCAATATTTTTGTCATTTAAAATTTTTATCGTTTAATCTTCCATGTATTCCTCAAATAGGCTGTCTTTGACATAGGCGATATGGGGAAAAATCTTATTTCGATATATTTTTTTCATATCAGTCGATATCGATATATATCACGATATAAATCAAATCACTGTCAAACCACCTTTTTAT
>JBBPCX010041401.1:2692-15390 GCA_037974365.1 Hydrocynus forskahlii | reverse complement strand
CCGACACACAGCCCTGAGTCCTCACATACTGCGGTCGGTTGGTGAGGTAGCCCAGTATCCATGTTGTGAGGTGATGATCCACTCCTGTGTACTCCAGCTTGTCCCTAAGGATTGTGGGAAGGATGGTGCTGAAGGCACTGGAGAAATCAAACAACATGATTCTCTTGAAGAACATGATTTTCTTTCGAGTGTAGCTGCATTTGCATGTTATCACCACATGAAGGCAGAAGAGTTTAACAAATAATGACACAGTATGCCCTGCCTACTAAGATATCTCTCAAAAAGCAGGAATTAAAACAATGGAATTAAAACATGAATCAGTTTATTTACAATAGAAATTTGGAAGGATGACCTTTGTCACAACATCCTTTGGACTCTGAGGCTTCTGTGGATCTGATCCAAGCCTTCCTGCATATAAATTTGTTTTGGGAATAGCAGTGATTACTGTAGTGAGTAATTAGGATAAGATCAGCCTCACTCACCCTTCATCTTCAGCGAAAGACTAATGGAACTTCACAGCAGTGCTTAAATAATCTCAAAGCTAGTGTCATCAAGTGTGCATCATGACTGTAATAATTCCATTATTTTCATCTGAGAGCCCTTCAGGCCTCAAATTTGATGATTAAAAAGTCACCCCACCCCCTTACAGAACCAGAATTTACTAATGGACCTAATTTTCCTTGAACAGAAACTTATTTAAGATATAAAAGCTTAACCCCAGTGATGGCACACTAGTTTACAAGCGATAGCTCACTAGTATTAAGTCCAGCCTGCAAAGCCAGTCGACAGCAATCAGCAGCCTTTACCATCACTGTTCTTCAAAGCAGTATCTTTTAACTAGCTACCAAACATTCAGGAGTCTATTACCATGTCAGTGGGGGTGTGAGGGCAGAAAGGCCAGAAAGGACAGATAACTGTTTACATCATACTAAGTACTCTAATAGGACAAAAGTATTGGGTCTCCTAACCATATTCCAACAGGGACTTTGATACTGCATTCAAATACATTTAATAAGGAGTTGGTCTCCCCCTTTGCAGCTACAACAGCTTCCACTCTTCTAGGAAGGCTTTCCACAAGATTTGGGGGTTTCTGTTGGAATTTGAGCCCATTCATTCTGTAGAGCATTTATGGGCTCACAATCTCCTTTCCATTTCATCTCAGGGGTGTTGGATGGGGTTGAATGCAGGGCTCTGTGTGGGCCAGTCAAGTTCTTCCTCACAGAACTCATCCAATTATGTCTTTATGGACCTTGCATTGTACACTGGAGTGCAGTCATGCTGGAATAGAAAAGGTTCTTCCCCAAACTGTATCCACAAATTTGGAAGCATGGTCTAAAATGTCTTGTGATGCAGAAGCATTAAGATTGCCATTCACTCTAAATAAGGGGCTTCGCACAAACCCTGAAAAACAGGTTTTTCCCAATACTTTTGTCCATATAGTGTTTGTAAGAACTTGATATCTTGCTGATAAATTACTCTGGTCTACATAACTATGATGAAACACTATAATGTATGCACTCTGTTCCTGTGTGCACATAACTAATAGCTGTATCTAAAATAATTATGGCAATTTAATTTGGACTGACTTTAACAATGATGTACTAGCGCTACTAATGGCTAATCCTGGTTATGAAAATCCTTCAGAAGGGCAGCCTGGCAAGAAGAGGGCAAATGGGCTGTTGCCCGGGCAACGATAGCAGTAAGGTGTGCACAGCCCTGCCCGGTGCTGTAGGCTGTGCTCAGATCCTGGATAAATGACTTATCTGTCAAATTGTGGGGTTTTTTGCAGTCTTAAGGTACAGAAAAGGTTTTGCAATTGATGAGAAAGTAATAAGACTGTCAGACTTGACCTTTATGGTGGGGCTACGTGTGATTACTTCATCAGACAAGTATCAGAAGAAATTCTGCTAAATTAACCACAAAACCTCAAGAGTGCCATTTCTATTCATGAATGAAGGTGTAATTAAATATTATAAGAATATGAAGGGGGTAAACGTCTAGATCTGTCAGTCTCTGTCTGTCTCTTGCTTTATTCTCTTTATTTCCCACCACTGAACCATTCTGAGAAGATTTTTTCAAGTTATTGATTCTACTTTCAAGATCTTTTGTTCAAATCTATTCATCCAAGGCCACACACACAAGCCAATAATAAGAAACCAGAGGATAATGTTCAGTTTTCCATGTCTATGAACAGTGTCCTGAACCAGAGTTGTTCCTGATAGAGGCTGAGGGTCAAGGGCACACAATTTGTCCAAATTGCACAAAATAAAGGATAATAAGACGTTTTAGCGTCACCCTGCAAAAAAGCCTGCATTCCCTCCTGCAGCGCCCTTGTTAGAATGAAAAAAAATGCTAGCTGCTGTGATGAACTGGGCCCATATCACAGACGTGGGCCTATTTTTAGTGTGCATTTCTTTTAAGGTCCAATTCATCTACCTGCTCTGCAGAGGCAGTTCAAGCCCAGCACTAAAAGCACTCGTTAGTATTTTGAGCTTTTCCTGTGCTCATACATCTTTCCTGTGGGGGATACTTCAGGCATTGGCTATAAAAAAAGTGAATGAATCTCTTTTGGGATGCAACGTGGGAGACAGCGAGCTAATCTTAGGTGAGTGGGTGCTTGAGTTGGAACAAGAAACTGAAAGCAAAAAAAAAAAAAACATGGTTCCATGAGGAAGCAGATGATATTCAGCTAGAGTGCGAGACTGGTCGGGTGTTTCGTAAGCCTGTGAATATTTTTACTTGATTGCATGAGACACACATGTGAAATTCACAAGTGTTTCATTAATAAAAGAGAAATTATATCATCATCACAGTATTAGATTTATTGGGAAGACAATGCTTTGGCCATCTTTTGGGGAACAAATGGAACAAATTCTAAATGTACGGTTCAACCTGTCTATTCAGCCTATAGCAGTATACCACTTACAGAGTATAAAAACAAACTGTTTATTTCTTATGGAGTTTGGAAAATTGACTATGACTGTTTTTATTGACTGTTATGTCCATACAGGCGTTTAAATTACATGGGGACGTCAGGAGAAAAAAAGTTAAACACAAGGAAATGGTAGTAAATGGGTTATTCAGCACAAAAATCCATTAATGCACTTTTAGTGCAATGTGAGTCAGAATATACGCCTAAGTGAAGTGTAGCTTGAATTTGCAAATGAACCTTTTATATGTTGAGTCTGATGTGTTATGTTATCTTTCTGTAAGCTATGTTTTAATCGTCTTTAAGTGGAATTTCGCGTATTTTTCAAAATATCATAATTTAAACGTTAAGGTATAACAAAGTAATTCAGAATGATTTGATGTGAAATGCTCCACTTTAGAGAAACATCTTAGTCAGTAATGTTCACAGTGGTGGAACCAGACATCATTTGAATGCCTCTAAGAGCTGCCTCACAGAAAGTCATAATGGGAAATGGTTACAAATACACTGCCTGCTGCCTCAGACACCTTTTGTGACAGATCTGACAAAAGGCCTAAATAGTATTTTATAAAACACATTTATGGTGGAGGGGTGTAGGATGTTGTAAGGCAAAATGGTTACTAAACATTTTCTCAGATTAACACACTTATTTTAGGTTGCCACACTCATGCTTTCAGCCTAGAGGTTTACACATACAGAGCAACACAAATATACAATGCGAATAAACAAAGTGTGGAAAAATTGTTGATGAATTAATTAATTAATTCATCCATTTTCTGTAACTGCCTAATCCATACTAGGGTTGTGAGTACCCGGAGCCAACCGGCGTGAGGCTGGGACTCACCCTGAGTGGGGTGCCAGCACCACCGCAGGGCACAAAAACACACACACACACACACACACACCATTCACTCACACCTAAAGTCAGTTTAGAATTCCCAATTCATCTCACACGCCTGTCATTGAACTGTGAGAGAAACTGAAGACCCAGAGGACCTCCCAACCCTGGAGGCGTGAGGCAACTGTACTACTCACCGCACCACCAAGGGGCCTGTTGATAAATTTAATGCAACATTAATATTTACATTATGGAGAAGACAGCAAGACTGAACAAACATCCTAACATTATCTTGCTGAGACTGGCCATCAGTCTTCACCATGTCACAAAGTAGGCCTCGGACCATTGAGTGAATGCTCACCTCTTTCATCATTTTTTTCAAAGTCATTGTTATAATTTGTTAAAAAATATTTCAAGTCATTTTTAATAATCTACAAGTCAATTTTCTTTGTCTTGTCAAATGGAGCTGGATTTTGAGACACAAAATGAACTGCCATGTTTACACTAAAAGTTTAGATACTGGCCTGCAGTGTGATGTTTCCACAGCCTACACACCCTGATTGAGTGAATGCGTTCCTTTCACAGAGAAAAATCATTCCTGTTGTGAACAAAGCTTGATGTTTCTGTTTCTCACGAGTATACACCTTTGATGTGAAAGTGCAAATTGACAGGATAGTGGTTTGAAAAACACGTGATGACAAATTAGTCTCGCGCTCAAGCAAGAAATCTCATGCGTAATCACCTCCCTTGACAAAATATTTGCCTCCCCATGACTTTGCTTAGATCTCAGCTATAGAATTATAGAGAAACTTGGGGGACAAAAAGGTGGAATTTCCCATTATTGGAGCAGCTAGTGGCCCAATGGTTAGTGAATTGGCCCTGTGATCAGAAGGTCATGGGTTTGAATCCCAGGACTACTAGTGGCACTACTGAAGTACCCCAGAGCAAGGCACCGTCCCCAGACACTGCTCCCCAGGTGCTGTGTTTCTGGCTGCCCACTGCTTCACTTGGTGAATGGGTTAAATGCAGAGAAAAAAATTTTGTGCTGTTCACACAGTGATGTGGTGTGTTCACGTATGACAATTGTTCACTTTAGACTTATGATTGACTAAGACAGATGCCATACTCAAAAACAACCTGAACAAGAGATGGGTGAAGGCTATGCTTCTGTAGACATTTTGACTTGTGCTCTTCAAAGGTAGGATATGCTAAGAGCATTGCTATTTTCCAGCGACAGATTATTTAGGCAGCAGCACTTAGTATTTTTCATTATTGTAGCATAGCAGAGCTTCACCATGGTTATGGAGCTGAGCTAAACCCTAGTAGGACTTTGAAGTGAAGATTTCTTTCCTGTGTACCCCACACTTGATGCGGGTTATCTCCTCATTAGTGAGGTGCTAACGATAGCATGCCGATCTGAGATGAAAGAGGGCAAACTGGTTTGCACTGGCACAAAGACGTGAACATGCATGGAAGCTGTGCTGGACTTCAAGAAACAGGCCTGTATGAGCACAAAATCGTGTATATAATTATGAATCCATATGGCAGGGCGAACAGGTTGAGAAATTCTCCCACACACACACATAGTCTACAGCAAACCCTCCTGTGGAAACATCTAAAGAGCATCTTAGCTGAGCCTTCCAAGCAGCCATTAGCCGCAGACAAAGTAAACAGAAAATAATGGGCTTTAGGCGTGGGTTTTATAATCTGCTAAAGTCTCTGAATAAAACAGTCCCTGGAGAAAGGATTTCTTCTTCTTTTTTCACTACACCTCCCTGTTTTTGCAGTGAAAGCAGGGAGAGGAAGAGTTATATAAAATATTCATGGGTTTGTGTGAGGTAGGAGCAGCTGTTTAGCCTGCAGGCTCAGTCCTCAGACTTTTTTGGCGCGCTTTTTTTCCCGCCATTGCGTGCGCTAGACAGCAGCGTGTGGCTACAGTAGCGCGCGGCTAACCGTCAAGGGGAGAGGAAAAAAAGAAGCATGAGGGGGTGAGGGGGCGAGGGGGAAAATGACAAAATGAAGAAATCACAAAGCCGAGGAGGGGGACACAGGATGAGGGAAAACTGTGAGCAATTGTCAATATTGTGAAGTAGATTAATTAGTTATTGCCAGGCTCTCATGTACGAGAGAAGCTAGAGAGAAAGAGAGAAACTAAGAGAGATAAACTTGAGAGAGAGAGAAAGAAATCGAGAGAGAAACTACAGAGAGAGAAAGCCAGAGGCTTAATTAGACTTGGTTCTGTTGTTGGTAACAGATACACAGAAAAACTTGAGAGAGAGAATGAGAGAGAGACACCTGAGAGAGAGAAAGAATAAGAGAGAGAGAGAGAGAGAGACTTGGGAGAGGGTCAGACTAGTGTGTGTTGTGGGTGAGAGACAGAGAAAGGGAAAGAAACGAGAGAGAGGTTCAGAATTGCGTGTGTTGTGGGTGAGAGAGAGAGAGAGAACTTGAGTCACTTTGTGCTGTGCAGCATCACCGCCTCTCTCCTCTCTCTTCTCTCTCCCCATCAGTGACTGCTCTCTCCCGCCTGCTTCCTTCCCGTTTCTCGGCAGGATCAGTGAGGATATCTCAGGATGGATTAAATACGGGCTCCGAGAGCAGACTGTCGTTTCTCAGGTGTGAGTGAGTCTGAAGAGGTGAAGCAAGAGCCTCCTCCTCTTGGTCAGTCTGAAATCTCCTCGGAGCGACGGAGTCTGAAGTGCTGAGGCGGTGCGGCGGGCTAAGTGGACCCCGAATGACTTTTCAGCATTGCTCGTGTTTGGATCAGATTCGGATTTGCTGAGAGAGGCGGAGGGGAGAAACCAGAAAAAACATGAAGATGTCTCCTCCGGACCGAAGGAAAGGCTTGCGCGACCTGGCGCTGGAGATTGGGATCCGAGTCTTGCTGTTTGGAGTTTTCGTGTGAGTAAAACCGCAGTTTAGAGCTCAACTTTTTGTACGAGTTTATATTTTAAGGGGGTATAAAGGCACAGTGAAGTCTGATGCATAGCTGGAGCTTCAGCTGCATTCATTCGACCAGACCTCCAGACCGCACAGTCCCTGAGAACAAAGCCAGACAGTGATGGGGGTTAACAGGTTGTTGCACCTTTCTTTGTTCATAAATAAATACGCTGAACTAGGGCTGTACCAATGTGATTCTGTTCATCTGACAACTCACTGCTCTCGATTCACATGATATTCAGTAAGACTGAAAACAACACAATGATTAGACTGAAATGCAACTGAAGTAACATTAGGACTGTATTCAGTTGTGGCACAATGTATGTATGGCATGAATGTACTGGACTGGGTTGTTGGTTTGGACTGGTTGAACACTATAAACAACGCGAATAAATCAAATATCCCAGTCAATAGAATGCCTGTACTCCATTATACTTTGTCACACGTCCATGATTCGTTGTTACAGTTTTGTATTGCAGAATCACAATATCACAGTACGCCGTTACACCCCTATCTTGAGCTTTTTGTACAAGAATTGATCAACGGGACAGTCCTGCTTCTGAGTGTGTCTTTAATTTGCTGTCTAGCTGCTGAGAGCGGCAGCTACTAATGGAATCACAGTCAGAAGCTTCTGTAAAAAAGTTGCCTGTAGACTGTTAATAATTTCTGTATTACATGTAATGACATCTTGTTTCCTGAGCAGCTAAACGTACTGTTCCAGCTATGTCCTTGGCATAAGTGCACATATTTTTGCTCCAACCGGCATTCCGTTTAATTGTGAGGAGATTGTAGGTTTGAGATATCCTTTACTTTCATGTTCTCTCTCTCTTCAGTTAGAAGCCAGAAAAGGTTTTAAATGGAAATAAATGATAAACCTAACTATAGTTGTTATGGTTACAGTAACATGCATTCCATGTGACCCCTTGCTGCTCTCCATCTTGATGGCCACTGTGTGCTGTAAATGCGTTTGCTTTGTGTCTTTTCCATCACTTTCACCATTTTGATGGCTGTAGAGATAGTGGGTGCCAAGAAGTGCCTCTCCTGAATTCTGGTCGTAAGCACTAAGAGGTGGAGGGATACTGTTCCGCTCAGTGGTGGGAAACGAATCGGTTGGTGAACAGGAGCATGCACACGATTGAAAGTCAATGATGGAGCGAAATGTTTTTCACTCCCCTCTGTTGTCGGAACTGACTCACATATCTATCACCTAACAACCTCGTGTTTTCCCTGAAGAAAATGAGCGGTTTCGTTTTTATAGGCAGGGAAGATGGGATTAAATGTGTGAACAGATGAGCTCTGAAACTGAAACATTGAGTTTAAGCCGTGGCGCTGATGGAGATCTGCAGAGATAAAGGTAGTAATTTCTCCACTGAATCTCCACTGGATCTCGTTATCTCTTGGCTATTCCTCAGCTGTACCCCTGCTACCATGCGCTACTTTTTAATTGGAGAAAAGACATCTAGATAACCTTGGACTGCAATCTAGAAGAATTACTATACTTTTTAGCCTGTTTTCTAGTAAAATTTGGTAAATCAAATATACACTGACAGATGTATAATTTTAGGTTGCAGAGCCCTTACTGCATTTGTAACTCCAGTGGTGCAAAAAAGTAGTTAATTTGCAAACCTTTCATATATGTAGTCGATAGGGATAAGAGAAGATTTTTATTAAAAACTTTTCTAATGGTCATCTAAGTTTGAAAGTTTGACAGTTTAAAAATTCTAGTGCAATACATTGTTATGTTTAAGTTGTTAAGTTGTGTGTCATAGTCTGGGTGCAGAACGGAGTATCTCATTCTTGATTCTTGATGCAAAGGCAAAAAAATCATAGCTCATTAGTGACATCTGTGACATCACCATTATGTGGCTAGATGTCATAAATGTCATGTGTCTTTTCTGTGTCACATAATCAATGATTTCATTTTTTTACTAGAGTTGTTATGCTCACTATACAGAACAGTTTACATAAAGTTCAGCCACAAAGCTTAATTTTCTCAGGTGTCATGTTTCAACAGGTGTGCACCGGTCCAAACTTAATTATAGAAATGCAAACCTGGTGTGTTTGAATTCCAGGCAGGACTACAGGTGAGGTTTCATTTTGTAGATGCAGAAATAGTAAGCAGCAATCAGCCATAACATTAAAACCACCTACATAATTTTTTAGGTCCCCTCATACTAGAGCAGCTCTAAGCTGTTGAGGCATGCCCTAGATAAGACTGCTGGTGTGCTGTAATACCTGGCACCAAGGCGTTGCTGCATGCTGCAAGGTGGGGCCTGCATGGATCGGACTAGTTTGTGCAGTACATCACACAGATTGAGATCTGGGGAATTTGAGGACCAAGTCAACACCCTGAACTTGAAATCATGACTTATCAGACCTGCCCAACTTTTTCCATTGCTCCCTAAGAAGACATATAGGTGTGGTCGAAAAAAATTCATTTAAGGGAATTAATTTTATTTAGGGGACCGTGCACTGGACGTGCTGGACCTTCTTGGAATTGCTTAGACTCTTCTCTAAAAGTCTGATCCTCTTGAAAAACCCTTTTGTGGAGTAGACACCATAAGACATCTGGACAGCAAGGTTGCAGGTCAAGTGTGATTTGTGTGCATCTACCCAAGAATAAAAACAGACTCCATTTGGCCTGATGGTGACACTATAGAGCAGCTTCTTAGGTTTTGGGCCATTTCTCTAAAAGCATGAAACACATTATCCTTGGTTTATTAAAATATGCAAAACCTCTGTGTTTTTTTGATTTATCCACACAATATTGGTCTCAAAATATGAAGGTCAATAATAAAAAAATTGTATACAATGTGTTTCTTTTTCATGTTAATTAATGCTTTCGAAATGGAGATTGTTTAAAATGAATCTAAACTTTGCATACTTTCACTTTGAGCTAATCTGTTAGTGGTAAACACTTAGCAGGCATAACATTGGTCTGTTGTTGTGAAATTTAAATAGTATGTAAATGTATAGGCACCCAATGAAATTTCATATTAGTACAAGGTATTATTCTATTAAGCAAGGATAACACCAGCTTTGTTTATACAGTGGAATTTTTTTTTGAAAACGTATTTATTTTTCTACGTATTTTCAACGTATTTAATTTTCACAAGATTACCACAAGATTGGTCTACAAACAATCTGAAAGTAAGTAATGATAAAAAGTTACTTTTTTTGGCTATGTGAATCGGTCAGTGTGGGTTGATTTTTTCAGACTTAAATGTCTAAATGTTTTTCAGTGATTTGTGAAGCACATGGACAGAAGAACAAATTAATTCCCAAAACAACATTCTTAATATTTTTAATAACCAACTGGTTAACAACTAATGATGTCTCTCCACTGGCACAATGTTAAAGAACAGGCCTCACCGAACCAGCCCATAGTTGCAAAAGGTATATGTTCTGTATAAGCTGATGTACATAATCAAAATGGGTGGATGTTTATAAACAGTGTGACAAATTAAAATGTTGATTAATCAGATTGTTTGACAATTATTGTCACATATGTGCATATTGTCTCAAAATTACTGTGATATCATCAACTGAGTGGCTCACTGGTAAGGCGCTCATTTACTGAGCAGAAGTTTCTTGGTCCTCATGTCTAAAGAGCAAACAGGGAATTTTGATGAATCATGGGCTTTCACTAGGGGTCTGGTTGTGGTGTAGTGGTACACAGCGCTTGTTTGTGAAATAAAAAGTTTAAATTCAAACATAGCTGTAATTGTAAATGTTAGCTCTTCGTGGTCTATCACCAACCTTTTTAACAGAAAAAACAAAACTCCAAGACCATTTCCTTGTTACTACTTTAACAATACCCTACTGAAGCCCTTATATTTCTAGGCTTATTCTGTGATAATGCTTGTAAAGCTCCTTACTACAGCAATTCATTAATTACATGGAAACCATGCAAACAGATTATTAATCATTTTAAAGTTATAGGGATGAGAAATGAAAGCATGCACTCACTTGTGAATCCTGGGTATTTACAGGGTTCAAGGGCTAATGCTTTATTGTGTCTTATGCTAAAACATCTTTGATTTTTTAAATGAAAATATAAAGACATTTTTTGACATTGCATCCGAGAACTGATTAAACACGCTTAAACATCTTTCTGTTATTGCTTCAAGCAGGATTTTTAGCACAGCCTTTGTGTCTGTGCAATGCATGTTTTATCAAGTGCAATACATTCATATGGTAAGGAAATTACTGACCAAATCTCTGTAGCGATTTGTTGCTGTGAGAGTATGTCACAATGACAAGGAACTGCTGTCACTGAGCTCTGCATCACAAAGAAGCCTCAGAGCATGATGAAAGCTCAGTTCAAATGAAAATGGAGGTGTGTCATTTAAAGACAAAGCAAAAAAGAGCAACAATCACAGAACAAATGGGGGAGGCTACAAATCCTGTGCACTGTTTGGTTTCACACACAAGGAAGATAATGAGCTTGGGGCTGTTTTATCTCAGGCTGCGGATGCTATTATTAGGAGATAACAGTAAAGACCAGACAATAGGAGACTCTGTGTTTGTGTTATCAACAATACAACTATGTAATCACCCCATTTATACCATCGACAATGTCAATATACTTGTCAGGGCTTGTCTAATAGCATCATTTCAATTTAATGTAATAGTTCAATGAAATTTAAATGTGAGGATACATTTTCAAGCAAACCATCAATCTGACATGCAAAGGAACAAAAAGAAATGTTGACACACTAATAAATCATGGCATGCTGATTCTGTCCATGGCAAAGGGTACACATGCTTTTTTAATGAAATTATTTTTAAAGGGATATAAAGGAAATAGTATACAGCAAAAGATTTTATTTTTTTCAGTCCTACATGAGGTTATCTATTTTTTATGCTTTCGGAGTTCTAAAACTAGCTGTTTCTGTGTATTTAAAAAATATGTGTTTGGTACAGTATTCCAGAGACTGGGAAAGCTGGGGTATAGCACATGGGTGCTGGCTGTGACAGCAAGGACTCATCACCTACCATTCTGCCACTGAACCGCAGCAAATGAAACTCAGTATGCCCTTGACTTTCAAAACACAATTCTTAACATTACAAACCCTCAGACATGGAAGTATTTATACATTTCTATAGAAACATCAGTGGCCTCTGTGAAGCAGCAGAGAGACAAAGGGAACATGACGGTATATCAGCAACAGAGAGAAGGAAACAGAAATTAATTTTCAAACTGCAAAAACAGAGAATAAAAGGTGTTGCCCATCTGTCTTATTGCAGTGATTTCAATTATGCTGTCAAAACCAAACACAATTGAGGTAAGGGGTGGAGATCAGGGGTCTGAGGGACCGTCTGATGTGTGAGTGAGGCAGAATGCTGACCTCTTTAACCATCTGTAGTGTAGGCCACCAGAATAACTGATGAATGTGCTTGACTTTCAAATAGATCAGGAGCTTTTCGATGGCAAAACCAGCAGAACCAAGATACGTTTTAAATTGTGATGGCACGTTTTCATTTCTCATATTCCAATACTGATCCTTTATTTTTTTCTTTAAAAAATAAGCAGCTTGTAAATTAGTTGTTTTCAATTGAGCCTGAGTTTGTTCACTTAAGATGATAATCTAACAAGAGGCCATTGTAATGATGTGCCTAATCTTTGTGGCTTGTTTGTGTCTTTAAGCACACGGTGTTCTTTGTCAAGTCTCAGAATAGGTACCCCTGTGTTTCAGACTGTAGTTGTGTGGTCTTTGTGTCATTTTACCTGCATTGCCTTCTTCGTGTTAGCTCTGTTTATATTATTTTCAGCCTTGTTTCCTGATGTTTAGCTTAGTGTTTTGTTTCGTTGTTTTATTTAGTGTTTTGTTTAAAGATTTGTTAAACAAGCACAAACAGCTATGTCTCCTTTGTGACAGCTATTATGCTCTTACTAGGACTGAATTAGTTTGGGGAAATATCTAATTGCATTTTTGTGAGTGTGCTGTACATTGTAGTCATTTTCTATTAATTAATGTATAGGCTTGT
>JBBPCX010041391.1:0-15391 GCA_037974365.1 Hydrocynus forskahlii | reverse complement strand
GGCAGCTGGAGGTCTGGTGGTTAGGGAGTTACCTCTGCGATCAGAAGGCCATGGGTTTGAATCCCTGAATGGCTAGTGGCCCCACTGAGGTACCCTTGAGCAAGGTACCATCCCCACACACTGCTCCCCGGGAGCAGTATTCCTGGCTGCCTACTGCTTCACCTGGTGAATGGGTTAAATACAGAAAAGAATTTCATGCACACACGGTTGCTGTTTGCAGTACGACACAGGCCTAAACCTGACCAATAACATTTAGTGACACTGGCCTAGTAGCTCCACTGCTAAGCTGAAGATGTTAACTGCGGCCCCTGCAGGACTTTGAGAGGGGGAAATCTGTTTATTGTTTGTTTGTTTGTTTGTTTTATAAAACGCTAAATACAGAAGTGACCGGTCAGCAGGGTAGGCTGACTGCATACACCTTAAGGGAAAAGCCCAGGGGCTGTCTGAATGTTGGGCACCTCCGCCCGATTGTCCAGCTCATTCTGGAGGCGTGTGAGGTTGGAGAGCTCCTCGAGCTCCTGGAATTGCCGGTCCGTCTTGTGGCTGACGAGTGAGCGGTAGAAATGCACAGCAAAAACGATGAAGACCAGTGCGCAGGGGATGATGATGGCAGTGGAGGCGTAGGCCGCCGCCTCCCCGTCACTGGTGCTGTTGGCAAATAGTGCAGGCTCCTGCTTCTTCAGCGGCAGGAACTTCACCCAGCAGAGCAGCAGCACCTCGGCCAGGAACAGGAAGGTGCCGATGACTGTGGAGAAGGCCCAGGCCAGCTCGATGTGCCGGTGCATCCGCTCGTGGGGTGACTCTTTGACTGAATTGAGGTTGTGGACGTTGCTGACTGCCTCCAGGTTGGGCAGGATGCAGGTGCTGATCATCAGGGCGAAGAGGTGCACAGCCACCAGGATGGTGGTGCAGGCGCTAAACGCAATCAGCAGACCTGTTGGGTACACATAATCCTTCTCCAGCTGCACCTCCACCATCGCCACCTAAAACACACACACACACAGTTCAAAAATCTAGGGCTTGTTGATATACTGTCTTCTAACAACTATCGCAATATCACAAAGTGCTGCAATATGCAAATGCGCCTCTGACCAATCACAGCTCCAGGTGAGTTACTGGGTGTTCTGATGTATCAAGGTCCAACAAAAGTCAAATTATCTTAATTTTTAACTGTTTAAAGGCGTTGGTGAATCGGTGCATAAGTAGGTGTAACCACTGTGTTACCGTGTGACTAACTGTTGCCTTGTTATATTTGACCCTGCCACAAGTCAAAAGACCTGCAGGAAATGATGTACTTTCTGCCTACGTTGTGAAAGAACACAAACAAAGCACCTAAACAAGCAAAGAATGCATCAGAGAAGCCACAGTGGAGAGTTTTGAACTCCAGTCTCAAACATAATTTAAAACTGGGGCATGAGTTTGACTCTGTAACTGGCATCTGAAAAATACCTCAACAAGGCAAAGCAACAATACAGTTAATTACAACAGAAATGTATGAACATAGGCCTGCCTATATATGTGCCATAGCTTTTGCATAGGCAATGTTGTATGTTTTGCTTCCCCAAGACTGGTTCACCTTATAAACAGTAATTCTGCATTTAAAATCAACGCGTCTTTTGACCGGTGGCACCCAACCATTTCCATGCACTGATATGTAAATGAATCGGTTTTGGATGGCTGTCAAATTAGAGCCAAGAGGAAGCACAAGCAAAGGCAAATTTCCACTCCACAGACAGAGGGCTCTTCGGAACAAGTGTGTTACAATGTTACATCACAACATAAGTACAAGAAATTATTTCATTAAGCTAACCTCGGAGTACCAACCATCTCTGTTATCACCTATTAAAATGATTTTCTAGAGGAAGACTGAATGAAAAAAGAACGAAATAAAACAAAGTGCTTTGGTGTACAGAGATGTGGAGTGTGTGCTGTGTGAGGTGGTGTTGTGTGCGTGTGTGAGAGATGTGTAGGTGGGGGCAGAGTTTCTTCACACTCCTCGTTTCCTGCACTGCAAGGAAACACACGGTCAGAATCATGAAATTCTTCAGCGTTGCAAGTGAAGGAGGTTTAGGTCCGACCTGCTGTAGCGCAGCTTCTAATGCCTCACTTTCACACCTACAACGCTACTGTTGTAGCTCTCTGTAACAAACATTTAGCAACTCTGTAATTGTTGTATTTTTAACTGTGTTATTGTAACACTTTACAACTCTCTGCAACTGTTACACGTTGCAACTCTCTATACTTGTTACTGTTTGTAATTATAATGTTGTAATTGTAACTGTAATTGTAATGTGTTGCAGCTCTCTGTAATTGTAACACTTTGCAGCTCTCATTCTTAATTTTAACTTTGTAATTGCAACTTTTTGTAAGTGTAACTGTCATTATGACTAACTGTAATCATTACTATTTGTAATTGTAACGAATTGTAACTTTGTTACTCTCTGTAATTGTAACTGTAAATATAATTTTGTTACTCTCTGTAATTGTGCCTAGCTGTAAATTTGACTCGTAACTCTGTTACTGTAATTTTTTGTAACTGCAATTCTGAAAATATAATAAGACCTCCTC
The DNA here is from genome assembly GCA_037974365.1 of Hydrocynus forskahlii. Lineage (NCBI taxonomy): Eukaryota > Metazoa > Chordata > Actinopteri > Characiformes > Alestidae > Hydrocynus > Hydrocynus forskahlii. The sequence goes on along the minus strand of JBBPCX010041391.1, from coordinate 12,823 downwards.
CCTCACACGTGACCCCTGTGACCTTTAGTGAGGGCTGAGTTCAGCACAGCTCTTCTTGCAGTTGGTCCTGCAGCTCCAGGCCCCGTTTACCAGGCTGAGGGACGTTTCCTGGGGAACTTTCTGAGAGGAGCGGAAACCTGACTTGAACTGATACACCGCCAGCGGAGCCTGAGGAGCCGAGGATGGGGAGTTAAGGGGCTCAGGACACTAAAATGATCAGGTTTTTACAAGAAAACATCCTGCGGCTCATGAAGGAGATGCTGCAAGACCATGCAGGTTGAAGTTACTGCAGGAATGTGGGCCAAACCACAAGAAGCTAGATAGAGGTTATTATTCACCAAAGAAGTTTTCCATTCACTGCAGTGTCTGGACGGCTGCCTGGTGTTTACACACACGACAGGTGCTGACTGGCATGATCCTGACTGGAACTCTCCGCTCCACCTTAAACTAACCGCATTCACGTTCAGACTCCTTACTGGAATTCTCCGCTCCACCTTAAATGGTGCCCTGTTACATTTTGGCCGCAGTTCCACCTTAAATGCGCTGCAGTTACTTTCGGTTACATTCCCCCAGGGTGTCAGAATGCAAGGACTGCACATTTAAGGTGGAAATGAAAAGTTGCAATAAGAGGCCAAGATCTAACCACTGCTACAATGCACCTGCTGAGGGTTTAAGGTGGAACGGACGGCAGAATGCAACAGGTCATCATTTAAGGTAGAACGGAGAGATCCAACACCGCTGCGTATTTAAGGTGGAACGAAAAGATTGAATAAGAACATAATGTAACGCTGCCTATTTAAGGTGGAACGGACACCTGGTTTACACAAGATACCAGAAGGCAATAACCACGTAATTACGGTGGAACGGAACATGACACGGAGAGTTCCAATAAGAAGCCAGAATGTAACCGCTACATTTAAGGTGGAACGAATGAGACCCGCGTTCGTCGCTGTTCTGTTTGTGCAACTCTTCCGAAGAGTCTGAACGCGCGCCCAAAACGCACTTTTTCTCCTGCAGCGCTTCTCTTACCATGGCGAACCCGGACAGCAGCGCGGAGGTCCGGCTGGTGGCCTTCAGCTTCGCCCGACTCAGGTAGAGTTTCCTCCAGGACAGAGCCTGCAGAGAGTGCTCGTTCAAACTCATTCTGCCCCCAAAAACCACCCCCGCGGGTCAGAACCGGGCTGGGACTCTCCGGCAACACCGCGCACTCGATTATGGCTGATAAACCGTCCGGACAACTCCAGTTCTCCGTGTCATAACAAACCGTCCGCCCCGCGGATCTGGAGGGCTGGAACTAAAACTCACTTCTGGCCGCCCCGCCTGAGTTTCACCTTAAACTACAAATCGGGACACCCACAATGCAAAGCGGCGCGCTTGAACAAACGCAGCGGCATTGTGGCTCTTGTAGTCCTGCCGTTACGAGGTCACCAGGCCACGGTTTTAAACTTTTCAAACTGTTGATTTTCAGACTGTCGGCTTTATCAGAGGTGCGTTTCTACACACTTATATAGATTTTATATGCAGTGAGTAAAATATTTATCAAGAATTAAAAAACGTGCAAACACAAGGTTACTAAAAAAGTTAAATGTTTTCCCTTCTTTCACAGCACGGCACATTAAATGAAGTGAACAAACGGTGCAGTCTTCACTCTTAGATGATATACTAGGCCTAGTATATTTATTATGCTTGACTTTTTGCACATGAAATGTGCTGTTATTTTACAGAAGGGTAAATAAAATTTACTATAAAAAAGTTTCTATTAAACTGCGGGAGGAGACCAGAGCTCCCAGTGGGAACACTTACACACAAACACGTACACACACACACACACACACACACACCTAGAACTCAGACACACCTACAGATGATGGGTTCTCCATAGATGCTGAATTGACTGTAAGTGCCTGGGTGACTGTCTGTAGCATGTGTGTAAATGTGTGTGTGTTAAGTAAGAGCTGTATTTTCCAGAATGACCAAAAATGACAGAAATAGGCCCAGTTTAAGGAAAAACTGTTGGAAGTGGAGATTGTTTCTGAATACATACTGAACTTTAAAGGCCTTTTTAAGGCTGTTTGAAAGACATCAACCATCCACTGTAAATCAGAAATATATTTGTCATATTTCATTTTGAACTTTTTTTGTACTAAATATCATCTTGTCCTCTTTTTTGTTGCTCTTGTGTTTTTCTTGCACCCTTTTGTCCTGTCTGCAGGTGTGATCTTGTGGTGTTCTGTTCTGCTCTTGTGTTGCACCATGGTCCTGGAGGCATGTTATTTTGTTTCACTGTGTACTGTGTATATGGCTGACATAAACAATAAAACCTACTTGATGTAACTCCTGGTTTATTGTTGTTGTTGATGCTGTTTTTTTTGTTTGTTTGTTTTTACTGTTACAGGGGGTCCTTTGACTTTGCTGTAACCTGAATTTTGGTTTTAGTCAAAACACATCCTAACACAGTTGTAAAATCATAAAAACACAACTAAGTCTCCGAAAAAGGAAAAGGAAAACTCCCTTACTCATACGCTGCATTACTGCGTATTCTTCCGCTGCGCACAACCAAACTAATACACCCAAATACTCTATAAGTACGACACTAACAGTGTAAGCCGTGTGGGAGTGTGAGTGAGCGTCATAAACTCAAAACATCGTATGTTGAGACTGTTGTAACTCGATGACACCATGTATTGTTGTTTTTTCTTCACCTTTTTATGTCCTCTTGGAAAACTGAATTAAGAATAAAGTGTTTAAAAAAAAGTTCTCCAGGGTAAAGAATTGAATACAAAAAGGAAACAAACATATAAATAAACAAATAGAACCTACAGAAGAAGCAGGTCTGTGTATTTGTGTTCCAGGTCTGAAGAAAACAAAGAGCTGAGAAGGTGTAAAAGGTGAAATAAGGAGTTGTGACCTATAACATTATCATAATTTTAAAATGTATCAATGTTTAGAAGTTAGAATCCTGTTCATTTAGTGATGCCCTTAGGGGCCCAGGTGGTGGGGCTATAAAACTTTGACTATTATCAGTCAAATGGGGGGTTTGATTAATGCCACACACACTACAGTGTGTTCTGAGCTGAGGGTGTGTTTTGGTACCGCACACACTCCGAAACTCCACTGTCCCCGAACACACACACTCTGACCCACTACTGTCCACAAACACACACACCTTTGGCCTGGACCTTCTTCAGCAGAGCCGCTCATAAAAAATTACACAATAAACACAAATATACTAGTAGCCATAAGCATTAAACTCCATTGTAAACACAGAAGAGTCTGACCACGCCCACTCATAGACACACCCACTCATAGGCGGCCCCTCATGACGTTATGAGGAGTGTTTCAGGGTTTTCTTATTTTCACTTTTAACTACCATTTAGTTTTTGTGATGTCACAAAAATCAACACATTCACATACATATGCCTGTTTGGCCAGCAGCAGTTTAGCCTCGGCCACTTACACTGAAGTTATAAGAAATGTTTCAGACAGAGCCACCTTTTAAATGAGGCGCAATGCCAGACAGCCATTCAGAATAAAGCTCACTCAAATATTACTATTGTTAAGGCAAAAATGTTCTTTACTTCTATTAATGTATGCTTTTCTCAGTAATTTTGGCATATTTCTATTCAAATAAATAAATAAACCATGATAATTATGTGTGATGTAGGCCCTTATAGCAAAAAATTTATATGTATTTAGAAGTGTGTTTAAAACACACAACACACATGATTATATAAAAACATGATGTGTTCATGTCACAGTACTTACTTTTTAAATTTATTATATCTTCCTTTTCTGCGATCCTAATAAATACAGAGTTGCTGTTTTTTAGTTGGGTAAATTATTTTTGGTAAATGGTGATTTGTGTATTTTCACTTTAAGCAGTGCTAAAATCGTGTTGAAGATGAAGACTAAAGAGAAGAGAAGAGACGAGAGGAGAGGAGAGGAGAACAGAAAAGAACAGAAGAGAATGGAAGGAATGAAGACTGAAGATAACAGAAGAGAGAAGAGAAGAGATGAAGACTGAAGAAAAGATTTATCATGAGAAGAAAAGAGATGGATACTGAAGAGGAGAGAAGAAAGACATGATAAAAGAAGAGAAGAAGAGATAAGAGAATAGATGAAATGAAGGCTGAGGAGAAGAGATAAAGACTGAAGAGAAGAGATGAGATTGTATCAGCTCGGCTCTCTGATTAAGGTCTCCTCAGGCCCCGCCCCTCGCTTTGAAGGGCCCGCCCACGGCGCTCTCTGTTTGGTCGAACGGCCAGCGCGTCAAGGACAGCAGGCTAGTGTGTGCGCTGGCTGTTTGCGTGAGAGAGCACGAGACTGCGAGGAGAAGAGAAAGAGAAGGATAGGGAGAAGGGGAGAGAAAGAAAAAAAGAGAGAAAGGATAAGAGAAGAGAAAAGAGAGGGCGCGAGACGGACGAAGAGACAGGAGAAAAACGGAGGAACGGGTATGACAGGCGCGTGAACGGCTATGGCGATGTCTCTGAGTGCCGACGATGAAGACTACGACTCAGACACGGGCGAGCAGGTCACACACATACATACACACACACACACACACACACACACACACACACACATATAAACACAAACATCATATCTGCTTCCTCGCGCTCCTCAAAACACCCCCGCTGTCCGCGCGCGCGGCTTGTTTCCTCCCCGCGAGCGAATGCACGCTCTCTCTCATGCACTCCGACACACACACACACACACACACACACACACACACACACACACACACACACAACAAAATGGAGACAACAGTGGGACAGAATGGCTCCTCTTACACCCAAAACACTGCAATAACATTTATTTATTCATTTATTCCTATATTCATTTATTCGTGTATTACTGGTAAAATCATGAATATAACCACTATGCATGCCGTAATGTTTTATTAAAGCTCAGGAATTCACTGTAAAAATGCCTGTTTTTTTTAGGGTTTTTATATTTGAGTGGTCTTGGACGGAAACCGACCTCTCTGTAAACTTTGCCTACTGAATAATTATGTTAATTATGTTGATCATCTTCATTATTACCTTATTAAATGAGGCCATAAACACAAACGAGCATTCCTCGCACCTTCTGTTTTTGCCTTATGTGAGGCCTTGGAGCCTGTACGACCCTAGGATCAGAGGTTCAGTTTAAGGTGTTTGGCGACTGTGTCCAGTTCTGGATGTGCAGAAGTTCTTTCTCAGAAGCTCAGAATAATAAACACAGTAAACCAGGTCTCTGGAGACCGAGTTGAAGTCGCCAGGTCTCTGGACACTGGGCTGTAGTTGGTGGGCTGAGGTATCTGGGCGCCGGGCTGAAGTCGCCAGGTCAAGGACGCTGGGTTGAGGTCATTGAGCTGAGGTAGCTGGGTCTCTGGATGCTGGGCTGAGATTGCTGGGTCTGTGGTCGCCGGGCCTCTGGATGCCAGGCTGAAGTCAGTGGGCTGAGATTGCCGGGTATCTGGACACCAGGTTGAGTTTGCTGGGTCTCTGGATGCTGGCCTGATGTCGCCAGGCTGAAGTTGATGGACTCTGGGTTGAGGTTGATGGGCTGAAGCACCAGGTTGATTTTACAGGGTCTCTGGACGCCGGGCTGAGCTTGGTGGGCCGAGGTCGCTGGCTCTCTGGACGCTGGGCTAAGTCTGGTGGGCTGAGGTAGCTAGGTCTCTGGTTGTCGATATGAGGTCACAAGGTCTCTGGACACCAGGTTGTGGGCGCTGGGCCTCTGGACGCTGGGCTGAGGACACCAGGCGGATGACTCTCCGTCTCTGGACGCCAAGCTGAAGTCGTCGGGTTGGGGTAGGAGGGTGGAGGTTGCTGGGTTGAGGTCGCTGATCTGAGGTTACATACATTGTTACTGTTGAGATTATAACTGCATAAAGGTGTTAACTGTTTATTTTGTATCATTTAAATTATCACTGCATAAAGCTGTGATCATAGAGGTGTAATGGTATTGTTTAGTTGTGTGTTTTGCAGGAAGTCTGTATTGTTTTAATGCTCATTGATTGGTTATTATTGTGTTTTAAGCCCAAAATTCCTCTTCCTGTAGAGTTTATGAAAAAATATCTCTACAGGTTCTTGCTTGGTTGAACGGGATTTTTACCAGTGTCCCGTAAAGTTTGTCCAACCTGGCAACAGTAGCTAGGGAAAGATGCATTTTATCTGTAAGATAAGATAAGAAGATAAGAAAGAACTTTATTTATCCCGAGGGAAATTCTCTTGTCCTAAACATGCTCAGTGCAATAAGAGGAAATAAAGATATACAATAAGAGTTAAAGGGGTCTGTAGGCATCTGTACTAGGTTTGTAGGGTTCTGTAGGGTGTCTGTAGGTCTGTGGGAGGTCTCTAGGGAGTCTGTAGATGTCTGTAGGGGTCTGGAGGTCTGCAGAGATGTGTAGGCATCTGTACTTGGTCTTTAGGAGGTCTGTACTAGATCCGTGGGGATCTGTAGGGAGTCTGTAGGTCTCTGGATGGAGTCTGGGGGGTTGGTAGAGGTCTGTAGGGAGTTTGTATGTCTCTGGAGGGGTCTGCTGGTCTCTGTAGAGGTCTGCAGGCATCTGTACTAGGTCTGTACCAGATCTGTCAGAATCTGTAGGAGGTCTGAAGGGAGTCTGTAGGTCTCTGGATGAGGTCTAGGTCTCTGGAGGGAGTCTGTAGGTCTTTGTAGGAGTCTAGGAATCTGCAGGAGTCTGTATTTCACTGTGTTGAAAATATGGTGATTGAATTGAATAATGAATCAAACTGTGATTTGACTGAATTGTTTGGTACACAGAGGTCACGGTTCGGTCCGCACCAAGGTCGTCGGGGTTCATTATGAGCTCAAATGTACAAGGCCTGGTTTCTCCTCACCTGTCTGAATTCACACACAAGCAGCATTATCATCACACACTCAACATGCACAGCTCAGAAAATGAGTGTCCCCAAACTTTTGTTGGTTGGGGGTGTGGAGGGGTGGTTGTGTGTTTGTGTGTGTGTGTGTGTGTGTGTGTGTGTGTGTGTGTGTGTGTGTTTCACTCTGTCGCAGAGCAGCTGGACGTTGTTCTGGTTAACACTGGGGGAGGGGCAGAGAGGAACAATAGGTGGGTCTGGCTACTGCTGCCTGTGATGGGGGCAACGGGGTAAATGAACAGACACACACTGTGGAAGCTTGAACGCACAGCATGAAGGCACAGCCTGCTGCGTTCGTATGTTCTGATGTCCCCAAAACAGTGATTTAGCACAATATACTGAGTAATTAGTCGATTAGTCATCAATAACATTCATTATAGAGCAATTCAATGTGTCATTTACTGAAATTAAATCACTCTATAATCCCTGCTGAAATACACTACTAATATACCTTTTGTTTATAAAGCTTATAATAATCTATAATTGGGATCAATAAAGTTTTCTGGTTCTGATTATGATGTTCATATGATCCACCTGGTCATTCTGGCAAGCTGTAGTGCACAACAGGACTGTCTATTGTTTTGTTTATAGTTCTTTGCAGTGCTGTCTAATGCTCATATAATGCATGTGGACAAATTATACAGAATGAGGAATTGAAATGTGTTATACAGAACATATTTGTATACTTGTAACATTTACTGAGGAAATTTAGTAGCTGCTGGTTGTGCTCTATTATTTTTAGTATTGGTGTCTGCTGGTGGTGTTTGGTGTGTTTTTGGTGCTGTTTGTGTGCCACTGTTTAGTGTGTGGTGCTGTTTGGTGGCGTTTGATGGTTTGGTAGTGTTTAGTATTTGGTGGTGTGCTTGGTGGTGTTTGATGGTGTTTGGTGATTCTTCTTTGATGGGTTGAGTGTGTGGCAGTGTTTTATTGGTGTGTGGTGTTATTTGATGATTCGTGTGGTGTTCAGTATTTGTTGGTTTTTTTTGTGCTGCATAGTGTTTGGTGATGTTTGGTGTTGAGTTTTCTCAGGTCAGTGTTGAGGGTGAGATGGTCGAGCAGAAGGTGCAGGAGCAGGAGGTTGAGATTAAACTGAAAGTGTAACAAACACACATACACACTGATCTCATCAGCCTCTGTGCGCACTTAAACACACATTCTCACACACACTCAGGCTGACAGGGAAAATCCAGGCTTTACAGTTAAAACCACTGAACTCCGACCACACACTCCACTCTCGACACCCGGCGGCTCTTCATACACATTTCGACACACTCAGCGTTTTGGACGTTCACACTTTTACTGCTGCAGTGAGTAAAGTCACCTTTTCAGCTCTGATTCTCCTCTCTGGGTTTAATCTGGCTTAAGTGTGTCTTCACTGCTGCTCATATTTTTCACCACCAAGCCTCTCACAACACAGAAAAAAACATGATTAAAAAAAAATACAAAATTAAATAGTAGTGCAAGAAGTGTGTATATATGGCACATATTTAATAGTATTAAGTAGTACTAGTAATGTTTTACTGGTAATATACACAAATATATTCTTAAAACAAATGTAACTGACTGGTTTTCAATATTTTATAGTCTGTAGTAACACCAGTTTTTAGCCATTAAAGGTTCAAACTATTGGGTTTTTATATCAGGTCTGTCTTTAGTGACCAAACATTCACTTTGTGTTGATCATGAACAAAGAAAAGTGTCACTCAGTTCTTCAACATCACACACTTCCTTCTGGTTTACAGACCATTGGACAACATTTCATTTTTAAACAGAACAATGAGCCCAAGCTTCTTCAAAATTATGTGCAGTCCAAAGAAAAGCAGAAAGTTTAGTGAATGATGTCTTGGCGTCCCCAGTCTCCAGATCTTTCTCCCACTGAGCTGCAGGGACGAGATGGACCCACAAGTTCTAAAGGAGAGTCCAGCAAATGAGACAGAACTGTTCGCTGCTAGGAGAGGGGCTGGGAGTGTTTGGACACAGGTTATTTCCAAAGATTACTGGAAATTACTGAATCTGTGCTGCTGTGATAAAGGCAAGGCGTGGGGGGGTTTCACATCCATTAACCTGCACCTACAGTTTATATACTTACACTACAAAACGGTTACATACATTTCTTGATTTGGGTGTAAATACGTCTGTGTCTGTGTGTAATGCTTCAAAGATTTGAGGATCCCTCAGTTATTCAGTTGTAAGTGTATTGAAGTGCAGAAGTGAGTGTTGGGAGTCATTGTTCTTGCGGGTTTGTGTTTTATGTGCGTTTGCTTTTTTTTCTTCTGTATTTGGGCACTCCTGATGCTGAAAGGAGAACAGAGACTATTTTTGTGAAATTTGTGGTGAAATGTGTGAAACTGTCTCTAGCATAACAGTAAACTGTGTAAGTTTGTGAAATCTGTACATCACAAATCTGAAGGACCTCAAGCTCCTGGCCTCTTGTTTGGAGCTCCTGATTTATCGGGTCAGTTTCTATTTATATGATTTTGGGTTTGATATGATTACGGTCCTACTTATGTACAGCTGTCCAAAGTCACCAAGAGTCATTCAACTCTTTTACCATAAACACATCTGCAAAACTTATCTGGACTTTCAAACCACATCCATCTCTTCTTTAAGGTGGATCAGACTTGTGGACATGGTTTAGGACACAGTATGACTTATTGTGAGCTGTGACAACAAACTGACGTTCAGCATAGAACCAAACACTGCGGTGCCTTTTTGCACAACAGGGTCTGTTTCAGGAGTGCCGATCTAGAGTCAGTTTTTGTGACTTCATAATTACGAAGGAGTCTGATCCCAGATCAGTCCTGTTTGTGCGCACCAGCCCCGGTGTCATCTGAAACGGTCACCAGAAGCCCTGAGGTTCAGTTCCTCTTTACAGCTCGCAGTAAGTCATACTGTGTCTGATCCACCTTAATGAAGACCTGAATGTGGATTGAGGGAAGTGCTGGATTCGTGTTTACAGTAAAAGATTTGGGTGACTGTTGACCTCTAGTGATCGTTAGAGCTCTGTGGTCATCCTGCTGTCTGAGGCGGACAGATTTTGAGGACAGGTGGTTTTGAATGTGGGGCAGATTTGGGCTGCATATGTTACACTGTTACAGTTCCTGCAGATAAAAGCAGAGCGGACGTAAACAAACCAACCACCCAACCATTCCACCTTCCTGCCTCCCATCCCCATCAACTTTTGTATTTTGAGCCCCCCCCCTTCCAGTCTTGCTGTAATTTCATTCACGATGCCAGTCGCCAGGGGACCGGGCAGTTGCCATGGTAACAGAGCCTGGGTTTCTCTGCAGTGGTGTGTGTTGCTATGTTGAAGGGAAAGAACTTGGAAAGGTGGTCGTTATAAAGAAGAGTCGGTCCAGTGAGGTGTTTGTCCATCCAGGCGAATCATTTCAGTTAAATTATTATTACTATTAGTAGTAGTAGTAGTAGTAGTAGATAATTATATAACTCTTAAAAAAAAAAAAAAAAAATCGTCTTTGCAACATGTTGCAGTAAAATCACATTACTGATATTCTGTGGACCCATATCATCACTTTTGTGGAATTAAAAAGGCTTAAAGTCTGTAAATATTCTACACGGTCCAATTATATGTTTTCATCAGTTTTTGCTATTTCACAAAATCCATGTATTTTCATGTCACCTTTTTTGGTCTACTGCAGTTTAGCCCTGTTCATTCATGCTGATGTTCTAAGGAGCCTTGTTCTGTCTTTTAAAAGAGCTGCAATACAGGTCTTCCAATCACAATAGAAATCATGTATATATATCAGCCTTAAAGATGTAGTTATAAAAACAGCCTGTTTTATTTCTGTGTTTCGAAAATGCTGAATAATGATGAGATATGTAACCTGTTTGGTGCAAAACCCTATAGACCCTTTAAAAACTCACTTTGGCCAATCAGGGACTTCAGTGGTTAATGAAAAACAAATAGACTTTTGTTGGATAACATGAAGAACTCGATTCATCAGAACACCCAGTAACTCACCTGGAGCTGTAATTTGTCGTCCTGTCAGAAACACTGTGATTGGATAGAGGTTCATATGCATATTGCAGCCTTCTGTGATTTCAGTATTGTAGAGACTGATATCGCAATAGCGATTAACAGACGATTTATCATTCAGCTTTAATTATTATTATAAAATGGATTTAATGATATAAACAAACAGTTTGATAGATATTAGTGTCCGTGGGTCTCTGATTTTTAAAATCCTGACATGAATGTCTGGTCCCACTTTACTGAAGGGCAGGGTATATGACACCTATGTAAACCTTTCATAAGACTAACATAAACCCACATAAATGGTAATAAAGGCTCATTCCAGTCAGGTTGCTTCTGAGAGTGTGATGTAATTTTACCTCAACAGTTATGACAACCAGTGCAGATTGGCAAAAGCCTTTATAGTAATCTTATATAGTAATGTTATGAAAGGCAAATGTATCTTAAAGGCAGCTTCTTTCAGTGTTCTTTCAAGTGTTATGATGCTAATTGGAATCATCCCTTATAAATGTTATGACAGGGTCATGTAGGGTTTATGAAGGCTTATGAACAGCCTTTTACAAAAGAACTTCCAAAACCAGAAGCCCACACTAACTACGGTACATGTATTTTCATTACTAGCTATATTAGCCTCACAGCTCCAGTGCTAATCCTAAAAACTTGTCTCATCTTCTCATATCACCATAGCAGTGTCCCTGCGATTTTCCACAGCAGTGAGAAAAATACTTCTCCAGACCCTGAAGACCTTTTTGTAAATGTAATGTAAATGAGCTGTGTTCTGATTGGTTGTGTAAATGAGCTGTGTTTTGATTGTTTTCCGTCTCCAGTTGTATGGTGGCCTAGAGGTAGTATACTTGCCTCTGGACCAAGAGGTCATGGGTTTGAATCCTACCTTCATCCTTCCTACATACCACCACTGGGTTCCTGATTAAGCCCTTAACCCCAAGTTGCTCCAGGGAGACTGCCCCCTGTAGTTAGTGAATGGAGGTTTTGGATAAAAGTGTCTGCTAAATGCTGTAAATGCAAATGTTCTGATTATTCTTCACTCTGGACTGGACTGCTGTAGGTGGAGTGGGAGGTGCTGGACTGCTGTAGGTGGAGTGGGAGGTGCCGGACTGCTGTAGGTGGAGTAGGAGGTGCCGGACTGCCGTAGGTGGAGTAGGAGGTGCCGGACTGCTGTAGGTGGAGTAGGAGGGGCCGGACTGCCGTAGGTGGAGAGGGAGGGGCCGGACTGCCGTAGGTGGAGTGGGAGGGGCCGGACTGCCGTAGGTGGAGTGGGAGGGGCCAGACTGCTGTAGGTGGAGTGGGAGGGGCCGGACTGCTGTAGGTGGAGTGGGAGGGGCCAGACTGCTGTAGATGGAGTGGGAGAGGCCGGACTGCTGTTGGCTAAATGTTGGGTCTTGTGACGACATAAAGAAGAATCAAAACGGGCTGTTTCTGCAGCTTTGAGATACGGACCTTATGAACACCAGAGGAACTTCAGTAGTGTTTACATAAATCAAACTCTCTCAGGGAAGGACCTGAATAAAATGTGGTTTTCTGTGATTTTAAACATTTCACTCCTGAGACTGATTTAAATGAATATATATCAACTAGGGATGTTGAATTAATGTGTTAATTTCGATCAATTAATCACAGAAAAAATAACGTGTAAAAAAAATCACTGATTATTCGCATGACTTGGCCCAGTGAATGGAAAGTTTACGTTTAAAAATGGATGGATGGACCAGTTGATAGGTGTATCGTTCACTGCAATTCATGCAATAACGAATTTTTGTATAATTGGAGTACATAATGTCTAAGAAACCCGATGCAAAGCATTTAGGAGCTGACCCGGTGGTCCAAGCCAATACATCCCAATCCCAGCGCCGGGGGGGGGGGGGGGGGGGGGGGGGGGGGGGGGGGGGGGGGGGGGGGGGGGGGGGGGGGGGGGGGGGGGGGGGGG
>JBBPCX010041380.1:0-15391 GCA_037974365.1 Hydrocynus forskahlii | reverse complement strand
GAGAGAGCGAGAGAGAGAGAGAGAGAGAGAGAGAGAGAGAGAGAGAGAGAGAGCGAGAGAGAGAGAGAGAGAGAGAGTGTAGGCTTGTAGTATGTCCTGTTCCTTGTTCTTAGTATGTGCCTTTTCTGCACAGGCTTAATTTTTTCCCCATTGGTTTGCACTATATGACTGCACTCTGCAATTGCATATTTATTTTTTGTTTTTGTCTTGGGTCAGTTTTATTTTATTATTTGAGTTATTTTTATTTGAGGTTTCATTTTGAACTGAAAGCCTTGTTCATTTACTGTTTGTTTAAAATAGAAGGTGCAATAAAAATGTTTTACCTAAAATAATGAATAATCGTGATTGATAATTGTGATTTCAGTATTGATAAAAATAATAGTGTTTATCATTTTGGCCATAATCGTGCAGCCCTAGTAGTATCTTGATTGGTGTGGTCATAAGGTTAATCACTCAAATTTCACAGACAAGACATCAAGAGATACACATAGTAACATCCACAGTTTAATAGTAAAGTATGCTGGATGTAGAAAAAAAATAAAATACAATGTCAACAAGTGTGTCTACTTTTTGGCCACACAGGGTTCTTTAACTTTACAATATCTCAAGACAGACTACCACGCCAACATCATAGTTAAAAAGCATGGGAAAGCTTTAGAATTCACATTTTAGACTGCCATTGGATTGATGACTGGCCAACGTCCAGTTTTAATTGTCTCAGAAATCTCAGGAGTACACCAAGCATGCTTTTAAAATCCATACGTTTACATATTTTACTTTTTTATAGGCGAGTGTTTGGTTCAGAGTTCAGAGTAGGAGGGTTGAACCAGTATATTTACATGTATGCATTTGGCAGATGCTCGTATCCAAAGCAACTTAGAACTGAATCATGTGCAACTGAATCAGATCATGACTGGTTGAGTACATTAGGCTGTTGGTGTCCCTGGAGTGCAGATCACGCAAAGCTTCTCTGAACATGTCAGATGCTTTTTGCCAGGAGATGGTAAATTCCTGGTTTTAGGATTGGGCAAGACCTCTTCAGTAATCTGCTCTTCATTGCAGCAGTAAACCTGGCAGGGGAGTTTTTCTTTATGCAGTCATGAGGAAGATGCCACATAGGCCCACATACACTATATGGACAAAAGTAGAGCATTTGTGAAGCATTTATCAGGTCAGGCATTGATGGTGGACCAGAAGGCCTGGTTTACACTCAGAGGTGTGACAAGAACATCATTTGTAGGTGGGCATTTGGCTTATCTGGGGGGCAAAAAATATCTATTTATAGATCCATCCATCCCATTTTTGTAGGGGGGGTCAAATAATAATAATAATAATAACAGCTTGGTTTCATGTAACTTAGAAAAGAAAAACTTGTGGCAGAAATCATAACCTATTGTTCAATAAAATTAACAGAAGCAATTGAACTTTTATTTTGTAAATAAATATAGAATTACATTTTCAAGGTAAATATCAATAAAATCAAATGTATATGACATATGAGGGCAAGAACAAAAACGGGGCTCATTGTAGTCATGAGGGAGGCTATAGGAGGTCAGTTTCCAATGTTTAACCTGGATATAATCTACAGGACCAGTCTGTAGTTATTCTTGGCAAATTCTGAAAGCAATTCATTTATGACTTTCTGTGATGTTTTTCCCATGTGCCACAATGAATACATTTCTCTTCCTTGAATACTCATTTGCGTTATTTTTCTTAGAACCTAACTAATAATTGTTCTCTGTAATTTTTATGCATTTATGCATGCATATTTTAACATTTAGAGATTTTTTACTGTATTTTTATTACTGTAAATTAAATGTAAATTATTACTGTATTTACCCTACTTACACCAAAGAAAACGCACTTGCATGAATTATAGTACAGTATATACAGGAGTAACATCAGTATTTTGCATTCTAGCATGGCAGGAGACAGCAGTTCAGTGTACACTGTACCGTACATATCTGGGTTTAACCTTTACATTTTTATGGGTAATGTATTAAACTGAGTTTAAAATGAAATTAAAGTGTTTGTGGGTATATTTAGGGTTTAGACTATAAAAACATCACAAATTTACGTTTTTTGCTTATGCACTGTTTTAATTCAAGAATGCGGTCAACAGGTTCAAAACATGCAGCAAAATGCATGGCGAAGTGGACTGTGTGAGCAGCAACATGGTGCTGTCTGGTGGAGGAGGCACTGATGGATACGCCCCCTACTCAAACGGGCCAATTTGAAAACCAAGTGTTTTTTTTTTTCTCCAGAGGTTTCACTGGACATTTCGCAGGGTGGGCACAGCTTGCCTCTGGGGTGGAAGTGCCCACCCCAGCCCCCCAGTGGTTATGCCTCCGCTTGCACTGTCTGTTCCAGTTCATCCCAAAGCTGTTGGATGGGGTTGATGTCATGGCTCTGTGCACGTCAGTCAAATTCGTCCTCACCCATACTCATCTAACCATGTCTTTATGGACCTTGCTTTGTGCAGTGGGGCACATTGTGCTTAACTTCAGTAGTTAATAACATGTTTTGCCCAATACTTGCCCAGCATGTATATGTTGAACCTGAAGGAAGTCAAGGACCCGTTTTTGTCCATCTATCTATAGTTAGGGCCATAAGTATTTGGACACTGATGCAATTTTTGTCAGTTGCTCTTTGCATACATCCACAATGGATTTGAAATTAAGGAATCAAGATGTGACAGAAGTATAAACTTCAAGCTTTCATTTATAGGATTTAACAAACGTACTGCATTAAGCTTTACAGTCATTTTTCACAGAGTCCCTCCATTTTCAAAGGCTTAAAAGTAATTGGGCATGTGACTGAGGACAGTTTCCCTCATTGCTCCTTGACAAATACAGTAGATAAAAGGTCTGGAGTTTATGCAAAGGACTTAATTTGCATTGAATATGGTAGCTGTTCGCTGGAACTCATCATCAGGGTCCAAAGAGGTGTCAATGCTTATTAATCCTGGCCATCAATGAAATAAATAAATAAATAGCGGGCTAACACTTTAGAAGTGTCCAGATTACAATTGGTACATTCTTAAAAAGAAGGAATGAACTGATGAGCTCAGCAACACCAAAAGGTCTGGAAGACCACAGTAAGACAGCTAAAGTGGATGACTGCAGAATTCTTTCCTTGGTGATGAAAAACCTCTTCACAACATTTAGCCAAGAGCACTCTTGAGGTGGTCAGCATATCACTGCCAAAGTCTACAATCAAGAGTGACATTCATGTATGTAAATACAGATGCAAACCACTGGTAACACTGAAGAACTGGAAGGCTACATTAGACTTCTTTAAAACATCTTTAAAGCCTTCCCAGAAAAGGCTGCCAGAAAAAATCTTAAAAGAACCCACAACCTTCTGATCACCATTCTGAAGTGTATATGGCTGTACTCTCTGCTCTGATCCAGTCAAGTGCTACAGAACTGTTTGGAAGGCACTTTAGAGTGCAACTGGATAATGACCCAAAACACACTGCAAAAGCAACCCAATAGTTTCTCAAGGTAAAGAAATTGGATATTCTTCAATGGCCATGTCAATCGCCCAATAGAGCAACTTTTCGGTCACTGAAGACAAAACTGATGGCAGAATTACCTTTGAGCCTCTGAATACAGAGGGAAAAAATTCTGTAATTTCTGAAAGCTTTGTGCAATACCTTCGTTAAACCCCTTAAAATAAAGTTGAAGGTCTATACTTCTGTCACATTCTACTTAATTTCAAATACATGTGTACACATAACCTTATAGCAAGATACAAAATAAATATATGTGCATATGCACATTGCTCATCCAATGAAATGTCAGATTTTCAAGGGTTAATTAAACAGGCAAAGACAGTGAAGTTAAAACCATGTTGAGATAAGGGAGAGAGAGAAGAAGAGAGAAAGAATGACAAAAAGAGGAGGAGAGAGAAAGAAATCATGCAGCTTTGATAGAGATTATTTGGCACAATAGGATTATATGTCTGGCTGTTTGGTGTTTTCCTATGCAAGAGCAGAGCTTGGTTCTCTCTCTCTTGCTCTGGTTAGACAATATGTTATGTTAACCAATATGTTTAGTGTGTGTAACAATGTTTTCTTAATGTGTTGAATGGAAAAGGGTATGTTCTGTCGTGTGTGTGTATGTGTGTGTGTGTGCGTAACAGATGCTTAGACTGCCATCTGTAGAGAGAAATCTCTTAATCACATATAATTCTATTGAGCCCAAAGAGCCTAAGCTTACTACCCCCCACTTGAAAACACAGAATGAGAGAGACAGAGAGACATAAATTTAGAGTTTGTTATAAGGGGTCTCTGAACTTCACATATTAAAGGTAAATTCAACATTTTTCATATTTCCAAAAAAATGTAATGGTTAAGATAGTTAAAACAAAGTCAAGTGGTTTGATGCGTCAATTTAGAGAAGCTTCAGTCAGCCTTGTTCAAAGGTGATAGGAACCAGATGCCTAAAGGTGAATGTCATTACACATTTTGGCAAAACACTCGTCTACTCTTCTTTTTTCAGATTTACCACCATTTTACCATGATAAACACTGCATATAAAAACTCAAAAGGCAGTTGTAGGTTCAGCTCAGGTCATTTTGGATGTAAAATGCTTATTGCCTTATTGCCCTGTTATCAACCCCACTGTAAAGAGATCAAAGTCAGCAAGTATAAGAAATCTAAGTTTCTCAACAATGAACCACTTCACAGCAAAATGACTTTGTATCTCAGTGACTTAATTAGACAGAAATTTCTGCACTTGTCTTCTTTAAAGAGGAGTCAAATAATACACTATATGGACACAAGACCTCTTATGGAATTATGGAATTCAAGTGTTTCAATCATACCCATTGACACAGGTTTATAAAATTAAGCATACCAAGACATTTTGGACAATGCCATGCTTTCAACTTTGTGGACAGTTTGGGGAAGAACCTTTTGTATTCCAGCACGACTTTGTCCCAGTGCATAAAGCAAGATCCTTAAATACATGGTTGGAGAAGAACCCCATCCAACACCTTTGGGATGCATTGGAACAGAGACTGTGAGCCAGTGACTACAAATTCCCACAGAAACACTCCAAAATCTTGTGGAAAGCCTTCCAAGAAGGGTGAAAGCAGCTATAGCTGCAAAGGGGGGGGGGCTGACTCCATATTAAAGTCTATGTATTTGGGGTGCAATGTCCCTGTTGGTGGTTAGGCGTCCCAGTACTTTTGTCCACATAGTAGCCTATGGACTGAAAAACTTGACTTGAAGGCTACTTTAGTAACTCCGTGGAAATGCGCAACTTAGAAGAGGCTTTAAATGTTTGCAATAGTAGTGAGCAGGTGTATATGTTTTATTTAACTCTTATATCCTCTAGTAGGATACGATTTTTTAAAGAAAACAAAAACAGAAAATGCAATGTGAACGTCTCCCAAGCAACTTCCCCTTCCGTGTATTCCTCCGACGTAATGCAGACTAAAGCAGGAAGGGCTAATCTGAGGAGTTAAGCTCCCTCCGCGTGTCTACAGGTATTCATGTTATCTAGACCCTCTGTTTCTGGTTATTTGGGTGTAAAATTGTAGCGAAACGGAGACATGTGGCTCTGAACGTGCCACCAAGCCCTGTTGATGTTACAGTTGTAGCAGAGCTAACGTTAGTTAGCCACCCAGCGCCTGTCCGTGTGTGTGAGTGTGTGTGAGTGTGTGTGTGAGAGAATGCAGGTGACAGGGCGGACGAGCCGTCCTCTCTAGTCCGCCGCAGTCATCCCTCACACCGGCCTTCGTCTCCAGCTGTTCTCGCCTGGAAAACTCTCGATATAAACGCTTTTTTCTGTCCTTCAGCCTCCCCGAGCGGTTCTACTGAGCTCCACAGTCGGAGGGAGGGTCTCTGTCCTGTGTTGTGAAGCCAGAACACGCAGCAGGTCTTCTCTTCAACACCACAAACAAACAACAGCAACAACAATAACAACAACAAGCTTCACACGCAGGAGCTTTAAGCTGCTTCCAGAAGAATGCCTGCTGGTAAGGTCTTGCTTTTTTCCCTCTCCTCTCTTCTCCCACCTTCACCACAACTTTCAAATTTTGGCTCAACTCCTCGCTTGTTACTGAGCAAACAAGTGTGTGTTTATTTTTCATTTCACTTTGTAAAGAGACACTGTTGGGGTTTCAAACTTGTGGCAGAACAGTTATATTAACAAAAGTATTGGGACGCCTGACCATTCCACCAACATGGGACTTTAACGGCATTGCATTCAAATACATAGACTTTAATATGGAGTTGGTTCCCCAATTTGCTTCCACTCTTCTTAGAAGGCTTTGCGCAAGAATCTGGATTGTCTCCATGGGAATTAATGGCCCTTTTATTCTGTAGAGCCTTTATGAGGTCAGGCACTGATGTTGGATGAGAAGGCCTGGCTCGCAAGTTCATCCCAAAGGTGTTGAATGGGGTTGAGGTCAGGGCTCTGTATGGGCCAGTCATGTTCTTCCACACCAAACTCATCCAACCATCTCTTTATGGACATTACTTTGTGCACTATGGCCTTCCTTAAACTGTGTCCACGAAGTTGGAAGCATGACATTGTCCAGATTGTTTTGGTACGCTCAGACATTAAGATTCCCCTTCACTAGTCATAAGGGGCCAAGCCCAAACCCTGAAAAACAAGTGTGTCCCAATACTTTTGTCCATATAGTGTAAGTAGCTTACTCAGCAAACTCTGACTTATGGTCTTCCTGCATATCTGCAGGAAACGCCTGGAGATTTCCAGTCTCTGGAAAAAAATGCTAATCACTATCAGAGCCCACACAGCTTCCACATGGGGGTTCCCTTTGGAGCCTTATGTGTGGCTGCCATGCATGTTTTTGGAGAGAAGCCCACATGCTTCTGTTTCTGTTTAGTTTTTGAGGAGCACCTGTGTGGGAGGGGTGTATCGATATCTGTATTGTTAGGTTCAAATACTGTTTTTGAGGTTTGGTAGACATATTTTGTGTATCAGAAATATCTTTAATCTCTTACACAGATTGGTTTGACTTGTGTCTGGCCCACACTACATGATAATTGGGCCTATTTTGAGGCTGATTTGTTCCTCGTGACAGTTACGAAAGGTCTCCTGATATTAGAGTGATCTTAAATGATTGTCCTGTGATGTTAGGCTCAACGTTTACTCCTCTGATCTACTCCCAGTCCAGTAGGGCTGCACAATGTGTTTGTTAATCAAAATATCAGTCTCTGCAATACTGATTTTGCTGAAGAGTGCAATATGCAAATGAAGCTGTAATCAATCAGTGTTTTGGATAGGATAACCAATCACATCTCCCAGTGAGTTACTGGGTGTTTTGATGAATCAAGGTGTAATCCAAAAAGTTCAATTAGTTTGACAAATCTTTAACCATTAAATATACTGATCGGCTATGGTGTTTAGAAAGCACCCATTATCTATTTTTTATTTCTGTTTCATTTTCCCTCCATGTTAGTAGTTTCTGTGTGTGTGTATATACTGACCATTTCCCAACCTCTGTTTATCGCTTGGAATGAAACGGGTTATTTTTGTTGCTGTGCCTTTAAGAAAATTCTCTCTTTTCTGATTGGCTGCCCTGTGCCATGATGATTTAGGTTAATTTATGTATTGAAAGGCATCGCAATTTATAGCAGTATAATCACAGTATTAATATTTTGTCCAGATTGTGCAGCCTTACAGTCCAGTCACCTTCTTGTGATTCCTAAATATTAGATGTTGTCCTGAAGTGTGGGGCAGATTCTTATTTTCTGGTGGGAAAGGTATTGTTTATGTTATGTGTGAAAGACAGTCAGCCAATGAGAGCTGAACGGAAGGTGTTAGTATGTACTATGGTTGTAACTTTGCCGTGGTTTTTATTCAGAATGCTTATCATACATTTGTACAGAAGAAATTCTAAGCATAGCAAAGAAATGAAACACTAGATGAATTACAGAGACAAAGCATAAAGATGTCGAATTATTCAAACAAGGATAAATTCCTGCAAGGTTTTGAGAAAAGAAACCACTCTTTGGTTTTTGACAATAAACAAGGACAAAAAAAAAAGTCATAATGTTTGAGGCATTCTTGTTTTCAGCATCAGTTAAGTTTCTAAAAATCTGTCCTGTGGGCCAGGGATTGAACAGTTTTATTTCAAAATAAACAATTGCTCTGCATACGCAAAGTGGAGATCCTGTAAAACAACCCATAAAAGTTGTAAATCAGTGGTTCTCAAATGAATCTTCAGAGACCTATAGACTTATTTTTGCTCCAGCCTAGCATGCTTAAGGCTTGGGTGAAAACCCTCTGGGGGTCTCTGATGACAGTTGGAAAAGTGCTGCTATAAACAAGGCAAAAACCCTAAACTGCTTGTATAAATCCTTTATTACACATATCCAATTTTTCTTTTGCCAAACTGGATAAAATGCATTTAAAAATTGTGCTAAATATACACTGAGTGTGATTTGAACGCTTAATTATAAAGTTATAACAGCTGTATAATACCTTAACTGCGGAGTCTAATTTTTGGCGTTTTGATGGTTTCCCTCAAAAATGTCAAGTGAAGGACTGTCACAAGAGGCGATGGAGTGTATCAGTTTTAAATTTCAGTACACTGTGGTGCTTTGTTAAAATCAATACACCCAATAGAATTGAACTTGTGTAACAGAAAGTCTGTTTTGTGAAACAAAAAGGGGTATGTTCATGTACTCTGTCTACCACATCAACCTCTTTTATCAAAAAAATGAAAAACAGAAGTTAAATAAAAATAAAATTTCAGTTTCACATTAAATAGGAATAATGGGTATCAGGAAATTTTCATATGAATTGGGCACTAGTCTTCAGATTCTCTGTGTTATGAGACAACTTCCTGTATCATATCATTAATATGGCTATGCATTTAACATTCTGTATTCAATTATCCAATATTGCATCTAATTATAGTGCGGACAGGAATGGTATCAGTGCAATGGCCGGCAGACCATTTTCTGTTTTTGTGGGTGCTCTGTGGCCTACTCCATTTCCTTTTTTCAGAGATTGTTGCACTCCCTCAGCACTTCATTTCTGCTTCCATTCCCACCTCGTTACGCTCCTCTGTAAAACTGAGCTATTTTAAGCTGGTTTTGTTAAACAGCACTTGCATGTTCTTGTCCTTAAAGGAAAAGTCTGACCAAAATCCATGGTTCCTGAGTTCTTTTTTTTTTGTGTTCACTTTGCCACAATATGAATATGGAGTTGGTCCCCCTTTGCAGCTCTAACAGCTTCCACCCTTCTTGGAAGATTTTCCACCAGATTTTTGAGTGTTACTGTGGGAGCTTGTGCCCATTCATTCTGTAGAGCATTTATGAGGTCAGGCACCGATGTTGGACGAGAAGACCTGACTCACAATCTCTTTTACAGTTCATCCAAAAGGTGTTGGATGGGATTGAGGTCAGGGCTCTGTGTGGACCAGTCAAGTTCTTCAAACTCATCCAACCATGTCTTTATGGACCTTTGTGCACTGGTGCACAGTCTTGCTGGAATAGAAAAGATTCCATAAATTTGTGTCCACAAATTTGCCATAATGCCTTGGTAAGCTGAAGCATTAAGATTGCCCTTCACTGGAAATAAGGGGCCTAGTACAAACCCTGAGAAACTTTTGTCCATATAGTGCATATTATAACATCTTGTAGTCCAGTTTTGATGACCATGGCTGGCTTCAGCAAGTTTCTTTCTCCTGTCTTCTCCTTTGCGACACAGGTCGCCACTGTAATCCTAACCTTAAGAACACTTCAGTAATGGTTTCTAAAACATCACCTTCTAAGGGCTTGTAAGCAATCACACTGACACTTCTAAAACAACTGGGAAATCTGGTGTTCCCAGATCCAATTCAAGCAAACCAGAGTGTATGTTGTTGATAAAATACTCTTTTTATAGGAAGAAACCTTGGAAGGACCCTGGCTCCAATCGGGTACCCCATTTTCTTTGTTGGGGACACCAAACCATGCATTCAAGATTTGTATATGTAAATGACCTCTATTCTGTTTGTATTGTGCTGCCTTGCAGACTGAAACACTCCTTAGAATTTTAACATGAATGGGTGGGACTAAACTGCTGTTTGTGGAGCAAGAGGATGTATGTCAGTGAGTTGATGTTTATGACCATGAAAACACTGATTTTCAAACATACAGCATAGTTTCCCATATGGACTATGTAGTGTACTGTATATTTTATGTTGTGTTTACATATAAATATATAAAAAAAACTAAATCAGGAAAAGCTTAGCTTTTCTGTGATGTAGAACTTTTAAAACCTTTATTCAGATGACTCATTAAGATGATTCCATATTGAATATGCAGAAGAAATCCCTTATGTAATGAGGAATGAGAAAACAAAGGATACATAAGTCAGTGAGGGGTCTCCAAATACTTCCTTCATATAAAAATATTTTCAACAATTGCTGTTGGTGTATTTCTTACCAGCTTTACTCCTGATATAAAGGGCAACCATTTACGTTTAAAAAAAAAATTGTCTGGACGGTGGTGATATGCATATAATACATCAATATTAATTAATGTCAGTGTGCCACTAACTAAAGCCCTGTTTTCTTTCTAGAGTTATTAAAATTGCAGTGTATTGTTGTAAGTATTATTAGTATTTTGAAACTGAATCGAAACACTTTAATTTGAATATTGCTAATTACCCTCAGTGCATGCCTTTGAGTTTAAAATGCCTGTTTTTCTGACAGTAGGACACAAATTACCCCTTAAAAATGTCCTACCCTATCTCACCAGCCTGGTAGCATTGGAATGGTTACATTCTCACAGCCATTTGTAGGAATGTGTTTATATCCAACTGTTTGCCACTAGTTCTAAGTCCCTGTGTTTTTTCCAACACTCCTGACTCATCTTGCAAAGGGTGCGATAATTAGCTGAAGTGAGTCAGTGAAGTCAGAAAAGGGCAAACAAGGAAATGTGCAGTGGGAGACATTTACAGCATAGAGATTGAGACGCACTGGCGTATATACATTTGTGCGGTAACATGCTGATCTCACAGGACTGGTGCTGGCTGCAGTGAGCAGTATGTGCCTTGTGCCCTACAGCAACAAAACAGGCTTCTGTTTTTCATCCCGGTGCATCTCCTGAAGTCACAGTGCGTAGGCTATAGGATTATGTTAAAAGTTAATGATGTGCCATGGGTAAGAAATAGCAAACCACTTGTGTACAACAGACGCAGTAAAATCTGTCACACTGTAGTATAAGTAAAGTTTCAAATGTTATGTATAGATCTGGAAAACTGCCCTTAATCTTTAATATTAGGCCACACTTTTCCTTATAGTTTATTAAAATAATCGTAACTATTAAGGATTAGCAGTGGATCTAAAAAAATTTACCAGATGAGTTTTGGCAGAGTGCCATTTTAATGGAGCATCCGGGTTTTGCACGTATGTGGGTATGTTTATGCGGAAGATGTGTGTCAAAGACAAATTTCACTTGCAGGACAATATTTACATGCATTTCAGATCTATTTACTTTTATTCGCAGTACACTGATATGGAAATTTTGGAGCTGTACTGAGATTCTGAGATTTATCTAAGATTTTTCTATATATCTGCCAGTGCCAATTTTGATTCGAATACATAAATATCTGTAAAATGTACAAATTTGGATAAATCCACCTGGATTTGCTTTACATAGATCTGTTGTTGTCAGAGATTCTAAGGTTTCTGTTGAGGTTTTTTTTTTAAAAACTGCTTCACTTGGCCAAGATATTGACATCTGTTATTTTGTGAATTCTAATAAGCCTGATGATGATTGAGTCTCTCTGTTCTCTCTCTCTTTCTCTCTTTCTCTTTGCCTGTCTCTGCTCGTTTATTTTCTGTATCTTGTGCACTCTCTCTTTCTGATTCTCTCTTTTATCTTCCACTCATTCTTTCTTTCGGTCTGGAGCTCTCACTTTCTGGTTTTCTCTCTCTCTCTCTCTCTCTCTCCCTCCGCTGTTTTTTTCTCTCTATCTAGCTCTCACACTCTCTCTCTCTAGTCATTCTTTCTCTCTGTCAGCTGCTCTCTCTCTTTCTGATTCTCTCTCAGTCTTTCTCTATCTAGCTCTATCTCTGTCTCTCCCTACTCATTCTTTCTCTCTTGTCAGGTGCTCTCTCTCTTTCTGATTCTTTCTCTTTCACACTTTCTCTCTCTAATCCCCTGTCTCTCTCTACTCATTCTTTCTCTAGTGCTCTGTGTCTCTTTCTTATTCTCTTTCTCTGTCATTCTGATTCTCTTTATCTCTTTCTGATTTTCTCTCTCTCTCTCTCTCTCTGTGTGTTTCTCACACAGCACTTTGAGATGGTAATGTGTTTAGTTGTGAGACTGAAGCAGTCTGGTCCTTCTTGCCTTTGGAAGGTTGCTCTTCTATGGCTTTAGTTTTAGATGTGTGTGTGGGAGAGAGATAGAGAGTTTGATCTCTTCTCTTTTCAATCTGTGTGTTTGATGTGTTCCTTGATTTGGGTTGATGTTCCTTCCTTTCCCTTTGGCATCGTCTCATTCATATGCATTATGGCAAAGTAGCTCTAACGACGAATTCAGAGCAAAAAATAACATCAAAGCAAAGATCTGTGTGTGTGTGTGGAATGCATCACACATACATTTTGAGATTATATGTATGTCCTTTGGAGTGCACTTGTGCTGGTGCTTGTGGCGGGGAGAGAATGAATAATAGACAGTTAAGTCAGAAACCATAAAAGTATGTAAGCACTAAGACATTTTATTTTCAAATGTGGAATCTCACACAACATATGCCACAGCTTTACACAACATTACTTTAGACAAGCTGAAAAGAAAACATTCTGTTGGCTATGTTGATTCATGTCTGTTCCGACTGGCCACCTTATATTGTGCCTCATGAAAAAGGAGCCTGGGCTGAAATACTCTTTTTAACATGAATAGGCCAATACGTAGTTTGCAAATGCCTCAATTGTGAGGACATCACAAAAACAGTACATTCAAAACATGTACTTTTGCAAGGTAGGTCATTTATGGACCAAACAGACTGGAGAGTAGACAGTCCCTTTTTAAAACTTCTGTTTACATTGATGTTAATTATAAATGTTTACATACCGTTTTGCCTCTTTCCTCCTAAAAAAAGCAAGTAAAATAATGTTCTATACTGTAGACCCTTAAAATACCTTAGCTGGCTGCATGAAACTGGTTAGTTAGCCTAAATAATGTTGTCAACCTTTCACATGGAAAAAATACCATTAGCTCCTCTTGAAAACCTGTTTACACACACATTTCTGTAAAAATACAAATGACATCACAATGGCAGTGGGTTTTAAACCAGTTCCCAGGGCCCCCTAGACGATCCACATTTAACCTTCATCCAAAGCAATATTTAAACATTCTTTCTTGAAATTTAGAGTGAAAGTCACTAATATATTAAAATAATACAGTTGTTATCAAGATGTTACATGTACAGTATCATTTACTGTATTGTATTTTTATCTTACAATTGCACAGAAGATAAAAAAGCTGGCATTTGTGTGAGTGTGTGTTGGGGGAGTGAGTGGGTTGGTGTGTGTGGGTGTAATCACACCGTGGTAGGGGTGTGGTAGAGAACATGTCGGTGTGTCCTCCTGAGCACAGTGGGCCTTTGGCTGCTTCTACAGAGAGAGTCACACAGCAGGGATAAACCTGCAGCACACACATGCACACACAGAGCTCCCCATCTACCCTACAGCTACAATCGACCGTGTCATAAAAGCTAATTCCTCATAGGAACACGCTTCTAAATCATCCACACTGTAGAAATCTATTACTCATATGCGTTTTATTTCAGTGAACATTAAGGGTGGATGATATGGCAAAAATATTGTATAGCCACATTATATCTAAATCAAATGAACTGTGCTGAAGTATGCTCCCTTTGTAATGACCTTTGTAATGAACCATGCTGTTGTTTAGTGCTAAAAAGCATAGTGGGGCTTATAATAATCAACTTTGTCACATTAATGAGAAATATTGTCTATTCATCAAAAGACTGATGATTCACCGATATAGGCATGATTAAAAAAACAAATATCACATTGCTAAAAATATAATTAATTATTTGTAATTGTAATTATTTAAATGTGTGAGTATCAATCAGTATTTTGAAAAATCATGGTACGTTTTTACATGCATCAGCAAGGAAGGGCTGCATTTTAATTCAAATGTTTGAGAAAAAAATGTTTGGTTTTTTTTTGTTTTGTTTTTTGTATTTTCCTGTGATTCAGAGGCTGTAGCTAGGAGATATTTATTAGCACCATTGATGTCGGTAGCGCACGCCTGCTTATTCGTGCGTGTGTTAAAGAATCTGACTACCTCAGTCGTTCAATGTCCCAGCAGAAGGAGAGAGAGAGGATAAAGAAGTCAGAAGACCTGCAAGGTCAGGGAGAGAGGAGGAGAGGTGTGTGGGGGAGGGGGTGGGGCAGAGTTTGAGAGAGAAAGAGAGAGGCAGGCCAATGGACACATGCAGCTATGGACTCGGAAAGCTCTGATGCTGGTAAGGCTCCGCTGACTGTCTGTGTGTGCCTGTGTGTGCATTTGTGAGTGAGGACGTGTGTGAGGAAGGCATTATTATTGTTATTATGCTTTGCTGTATCGGTTATTGTCTGTGAAGATTATTCTATAATTCTTTTTTTCAGTTCAGATTGCCTTACTGGCATTATGAATAATAGTACAATTGCATGGCTCAGTTTACAAAGTCATGAGTGAGTACTTTTGTTTCCTCTCTTATTTATTCAAAGCAAATGTGTGACTATGCACAGTTACTCTCCTGCAAATGGGATTTTAATTGGCTCTTCGGGTCCAGGTTATTTTGATTGGTTGATCAGTTTGCCATTCATAGTGCTTGTGGTTGATGGTTGAAGTTTAGAACTTACCCACAGTGGTTCTGATTGGCTGAGAGGCCCGTCATTCACAGGATGGGTGTGTGTGATTGGCCCCTTTATCAGTCAGTCTCAGAGGCAGAGCATGTGACTGACTGGTGATGCAGCTGAATATTGTTTTTCTTCGTCAGAGGTCATATATTGTTACACAACATTTACCTGCCTCCCCCAACACACACACACACACACACACACACACTCAGTTGATCACGCGTCATGCATCTTTTTGCTTGTCATGTTATGTCATGTACTTTTTCTCTGTTAGAGGATGTCTTTTAGACATTGTACATCTTTAGAAATATTACGATATTATTTATAGCACATAGAGCCTGACAATAGCTTAAATGTTCTATTTAGAAAATCTCTGCCGACAACTTGTTAAGCTTTTGGTGCTAGATTGCCCAGGTTTTCATTGCTAGATGCAAATAGTCCATATTCTTTTAACTTTACTACGATCAATTACTAGTGCTGTCAAGCGATTAAAATTTTTGATCTAATTAATTACATGGTGTGGCGATTAATTAATCTAATTAAT
>JBBPCX010041369.1:0-15391 GCA_037974365.1 Hydrocynus forskahlii | reverse complement strand
ACTGTCCCCTGTAGTTAGGGAATGGAAGTCGCTTTGGATAAAAGCGTCTGCTAAATGCCGTAAATGTAAATGTAAGTGTTTCTCAAACTATGGGCCGCAGACAGGTGCCAGTCCATGAAACCCTCACTCCGGCGCCAATCAGTCAGATCAGGTCTGATCTCAGCATTTCTATCACTGCATGCCCTTCCCCACCTTGACTTCACAGCCCGCCCCTTATTTCAGCATTCTATCATGTTCAGCTGTCCTGCCAAAGATTCAGTAATTTGCAGATTTTTTTCTTAGAGCCTAACTAATAATTGTTTGTGGAAACTTTTTTCGTGGCATTATATAATTTTTCATGCATTTTAATGCTAAATTATTAAGAAAAATATAATTTACTAATTTTGTAACAAATATTAACGTAAATTCAGCTACATTTACATATAAAATATAACTGTACAACATTTTTGGGGTCTGTTGAGAGAACACAAAGAAAGCGTGTGTTGTGATGGTGAAATACCCCTGTACTCAGAGGCGGGAGGTTTGAAAGTAGCCAATCCGAAATTTCTCCGTGCTGCTGTTTGCCTGTGCCCTGTGACGCATCTCTGGCAGCTGCAGCCCAGAATTCCTGCCTCAGAATGGTTTCCCCGCATGGAGCTAGTGTTTGTGTTTTTCGTTTTGTTCTTCTTAAAGCCCCATTTTTTATTACTGTAAATTAAATTAATTTATTACTGTATTTAGCCTGCTTATCCCAAAAAAATGACAGTGCCTACCAAAGAAAACACCCTTGCATGAATTGCAGTGCAGTATTTATAGGGGTAACATCAGTATTTATATTCTATCACTGCGGGAGTTCAGTGTACACTGTACAGTACGGATACAGGTTTACCAGGTTTACATTTTTTTTAAGGATATTGTTTTAAGCTGAGTTTAAAATTAAATGAAAGTAAGTATTTTGGGAGCATTTCTGGTGGCATATTTAGGGTTTACTCTATAAAAATAGGCATTTTTAGGCATTTTTTAACCCTTCTGAGGTTTACTGTATATCTGTCTATGGGTACAATATCCATATGCCAATCCATAGATGAGTGATCTGCCACTTGTGGTCCAGGATAAACTTTTGAAGCTCTCGTGCGATGCTGAGTTACAGCCGAGATTCAGCTGGCTGCCTCTGTCTGACTTCTGGCTGTCATGCTGTGAGAAACATCCCCAGCTGAGTGAGATGGCAGTTCTTGCCTTTTCATTAGTTGCTTTGTCTGAGTGAGATGGCACAATCTTGCCTTTTCAGTCCACGTATCTGTGCGAAACCACTTTTTCTCACTTGACAGCCATGGAAACACAGTACAGAAACAGGCTCAACTCAGAAAACACGCATCGAGTGGCTCTGTCAGTGTGCCTTCCTTGTTTCGACCAGTTAGTAGGAGGAAAACAGGCACAATAATCACATGTGAATGTTGATTTAAATTTTTTGGTGCCACATAATCATTGTGGGTGACCAGACCTGTAACTGAATGTATGTTAAAAGTCAGTTTGTACATTCAGTACCACTTGGTAGTGTTCAAAAGTATAGTTAAAAAAACACAAACAAACAAAAAAACACAAAAAGTGAAAAAAAATAAATCTAGGTTTCATAGGTCCATAATAACAACAATAATAATAATACGATCAATTATAGTAATATGGATCTATCTATGCGCATGCCACACATTTCTACATTTCTATCAGTCAGGTAGATTTACAACCGCTTTAACATTAATAACAAAAAACAAACCTGTCCAAAGAGAGAAAAAAGGAAAAAAAATTATGTACACCAAGTTCACTAAAAGCCCAAAAGACAACCAAAGAAATGAGCTTAGCTCAATTACCACCACATGTTCAGGGGAGAGATCAGGGTCTAATTCACCTTACTTACCTTTACTCAGTCCAAGATTTTTGAATGAGAGAGAGCAAGAGAGAGAGAGAGAGAGACAGGCAGAGACAGAAAGACGGAGAGAGAGACAGAGAAACTTATAGACAGCGAGAGACAGACTGGGGAGAGAAAGAGAGGCAGAGAGACAGACAGACGGGGAGAGAGAAAGAGAGGCAGAGACAGAGAGAGACAAATGGGAGAGAGAGAAAGACAGACAGACAGAGAGAGAGAAACGGAGAGAGAGAGAGAGACTGACAGGCGGGGGGGAGAGAGAGAGAGAGAGAGAGAGACAGACGGGGAAAGAGAGACAGACAGGAAGAGAGAGAGAGAGAGGGCGAGGAAGAGAGAGAGAGAGAGAGAGAGAGAGAGAGAGCGCGAGGAAGAGAGAGAGAGAGGAGCAAGATGACCAACCAAAATCCCTATTACAATGAGTCACAGCAGGCAGACAATTAGCCGAACAACCAAAAAGTAACTTGTATGGTGTGAGAGACAGCTTATGAGTGGAACAGCTAAGCTAGCGATTTAGTTGACATTTGCTGCTTACGTTAGTTCTTCAAATATACAGCCACACAGCAGAACTGCCTAACTCTGCAGCACCGACCGGTCAGAGGCAGGTAAGTTGGCTCGTCCTGAGGAAGATCAGACCACCGCTAGATCGCCACATTGTTCTCTCTTCTCGGTCGAGGACACGGTCTAGCTAGCTGGTTAGCTAGGTGGGACGAGGACTTCATCAGAGCCAGCTATGGCATTTCTTAAAGCAGCCCGTTAGCGTTAGCCAGCAATGCTACAAGCAGCGTTACGCTTCCCAGAGATTCCGTGTGTTTCTCCCTACGCCTGCTAGGCGAAACAGCTATACCGCCGTCCAATCAAAACACAAATAAAAATCCGATCTACTCACCGATCTGATATACTGTACTGCAGTGGTGAGATGTAACGCCTTGGATATATCCAACCAGGCTCGGGAAATTCATACTACAGCTCCATTTGTGCGCTTGCGTCTCCTCAGATGGACGCCAGCAGAAATTGGGCGTCCCAGTTTAAAGGTGGAGAGGCTATCCTTCTGGCCGGGCCAAAGAGTAGTCGTCTCTCTCCAGCTCCGCTCCGCGTTTCAAACTCCTGCACAGGCGGACAAGCCGCACCGCGCAGGCGAGACACTAGAGGGTGCTGAACATCCTGCTCCTACAAATCGGTAGCTGAAAATTAATTGAGGTTGCAGTGCGCAGGATCCCTATTGTATTTATGCTGATTTTTATGCTGATTTTTATTTATTAGGGGTCCAAGCACGCAGTGCGCAGGATCCCTATTGTATCTATGCTGATTTTTTAAATTAGGGGTCCAAGCACACAGTGCGAAGGATCCCTATTGTATCTATGAGGATTTTTATTATTATTAGGGGTCCAAGCACACAGTGCGCAGGATCCCTATTGTATCTGTGCTGATTTTAATTTTTGTAATTATTTTTTAGGGGTCCAAGCACGCAGTGCGCAGGACCCCTATTGTATCTGTGCTGATTTTTAGGGGTCCAAGCACACAGTGCGAAGGATCCCTACTGTATCTATGAGGATTTTTATTATTATTATTAGGGGTCCAAGCACACAGTGCGCAGGATCCCTATTGTATCTATGAGGATTTTTATTATTAGGGGTCCAAGCACACAGTGCGCCGGATCCCTATTGTATCTGTGCTGATTAGGGGTCCAAGCACGCAATGCGCAGGATCCCTATTGTATCTATGCTGATTTTTTAAAATTAGGGATTCCAGGCACGCAGTGCGTAGGATCCCTATTGTATCTATGCTGATTTTTATTATTAGGGGTCCAAGCATGCAGTGCGAAGGATCCCTATTGTATTTGTGCTGATTTTTATTATTAGGGGTCCAAGCATGCAGTGCGAAGGATCCCTATTGTATCTATGAGGATTTTTATTAGGGGTCCAAGCACGCAGTGCGCAGGATCCCTATTGTATCTATGCTGATTTTTATTATCATTTTTCTCCCTCAAAACCTGTGGGGGAGCAAAAACCGTAAGGTGCACAGCCTTGCAATTTGGGAGGTACATGTGGTACAACAACTGCTGCTCAGGCACCAAGAGCCACGCCAGTGCGCCCATAGCACTTTTGCGTTGAGCCTCAGCAACTATGAACCGTATGTCCGATTAAAAAAATTATTTTTGCATATTGTTCCTTGGGAGCAGACAAATCAAATGAGGCCTCGCCCATTCATTTCCGCCTAATTAGATTTTTTGCTAATTTGCATAATATGCAAAAACAACTTTTGTAAACTAGTCCCTGGTTTTTAGATGATTCTGCACATGTGTGGTGTCGTTGGAATCGCACCATTGTCAATAATGATCAAAAACATGTGCAAATTTGCCAACAGCATGGCCGCCATATGCAAATTAAGCTTGTCAACTTTTGCGTACAATGACTTAAACTGCAATTACTCATAAGCCCTTAGGTCAATGCTTACCAAACTTTGTAAGCACATGCAAGGTATCACTCAAATCAAAGAATTTAATGATACTTTTGGGATTTCAAGGCACATGTGTCTCAAAATGAACTTGTTAATGTTATCATCATCAGAGTAAGCATGCCAAGTTTCCTAAGATTTGTTGGTTTTTTTTTAAAACCAAAAATACACATTTCAAACCATATTTGTGGCTACTGCCCTTAATGGGTGTAACTTGTGATATCACACCATTGACACTAGGTGTCATGTTAGAGCTACATTATTGCTACTAGGTATAATTTGTGGTCCCATCTCTTCTATCAAATACCAATAATATATGAAATGTTGTCTCTGTGCAGCAATAACTCAGTGTTGCAGTTTACAGGAAGGTGTGCAAACAGCTTGGACCCTGCTCATTACCGTTCACGGCTATATTTAGGGGTCCAAGCACGCAGTACGTAGGTTCCCTATTGTATCTATGCTGATTTTTTTTGTTAGGGGTCCAAGCACGCAGTGCGCAGGATCCCTATTGTATCTATGCTGATTTTTTTATAATTTTTTTTTTCTGCCTCAAAACGCATTGGGGAGCAAAAACTGTAAGGCGCACAGCCTTGCAATTTGGTAGGTACATGCGGTACGCCAACCGCTACTCAGGCACCAAGAGCCACGCAGTTGCGCCCATAGGTGGCTCTATAACAAGCACTTTTGCGTTGAGCCTCAGCAAATTTGAACCGTATGTCCGATTTTCAAAATTCTTTTTGCATATTATTCCTTGGGATCAGACGAGTCAAGTGATGTCCCGCCCATTCATTTCCACCTAATTAGATTTTTTGCTAATTTGCATAATATGCAAAACCAACTTTTGCGAACTAGTCCCTGGTTTTTCCACCAATCTGCACATGTGTGGTCTCGTTGGAATCGCAAGACACTCATTGTTAATAATTATCAAAAACATGTGCAAATTTGCAAACAGCATGGCCGCCATATGCAAATTAGGCTTGTCGACTTTTGCGTACAATGACTTAAACTGCAATTACTCATAAGCCCTTGGATCAATGCTTACCAAACTTAGTAAGCACATGCAAGGTATCACTCAACAGCAGAACACCAATTTTTACCAGCTCAAAATTTTGCGTTCAATGCCTGAAGACATTGCTTTTGCACATTCTGGAATGTGACATCCTGCGACCGTTTCATGAAACACATGGCCGATATCTGCTGAAGTGGCGCCAAAACTTACTGTGTGGCAAAAATCATGGTTATCCCAGGCCGACGATTCTCAAACTTGGTACATTTGTTGACACATGAAGTTAGATGATGCAGTTCAAATCTGGTCCACTTTGCCCATTGGTGGGCGCTATAGCACATGTTCAAACATGGCAGTGGTTTTTTTAACACAAATCATGATATATGTGACATGGAAATGAAACAACTGACTTGCATACACTATGGATGGATGTCAACTTTAAAACCTTGAAAATTTTTCTTATAACTTTCTTTCTTGGCGCATAATTTGCATTAATAGAAAATTGTACTTTTAAGAACTAGTCCTAGATTTTTCGACATATCTTTACAATTCTTGTCCTACATGAATCTCAAGAGGCCCAAATCAAATAATTATCAAAAACATTTGCACTTTTTTTTAACAGCATGGCCAAGACCTGTGAGTACATTCACGCGGATGTGACATAATTGCCCCTAATGGCCCAAATTGCTAATGCTGGGTCTGATCTGCACCGAATTTGGTACAGATGTATAATGTGGGACCCCAAGGATGTGTGCAAATTTTCATTGACATTGGCCATTGGGGGGCGTTACAGTAGATAATTGCATTTATTGCTATATTTCGTCCAAGATCCGTTCAAGATAAAAGAGTGAAACTTGCATGAAATGGTCAGTCTGCTTATTGTTAAACTTTGATACACTGCAACTTGTGGCTTTTGGTGACATCACTTCACTCTGATTTATGCATAAACTGAAATACACTTTACTAATGGAATTACTGAAAAGATGCATCCCAATTGGAGAAAAAATTGTGAAAGGCTTCCACATTTGTGTCTTTCAACACTTTGTAAATTTTGCATCATTTTGTCAAAGAATGGCTAAATGGTAGGCCAAAATGCATGAATGACAATTACACACAGGAAAGACTCGAACGATACTTTTGGGATTTCACGGAACATGTGTCTCAAAATGAACATGTTTATATGTTATCATCATCAGAATAAGCATGCCAAGTTTCCTAAGGTTTGCTGTTTTTTTGCCAAAAATAGCCATTTCAAACCATATTTGTGGCTACTGCCTTTAATGGGTGTAACTTGTGATATCACACCATTGACACTAGGTGTCGTCTTAGAGCTACTTAATTGCTACTAGTTATACATTGTGGTGCCATCTCTTCTGTCAGTTGCAACAAATACCAAAAACTTATGAAATGTTGTCTCTGTGCAGCAATAACTAAGTGTTGCGGTCTGGAGGACTGTGCGCGGACAGCTTGGACCCCGCTCAGCCGTTCACGGCTATATTTTTATTTTATGAACCAGTTATTTCATATTGCATATTACACACATATTCTCTACATATTACAGAAACAGGTTGCGTTGACTAAAATAATAATTTCACACAGCTTTTATGTTGTCACACTTTGAGAGAGTCCATATGTCTGTTTTTTTTTCCAAATAAAGATATTTAAAAACAAAAATGCCTCCACACCAATTAAATTTACCAGTATTGTTATTACTATTATTAGAATAATCATAAAATGTGTTTTTGGAATATGTAAAGGCAATGTTTATGTATGCCTTATGTTTCACATAAGTTTGCAAATCAATCCAGAATGCTTTTTCATGACCAGAATATATGTTGTAAATAGCATAAATTTACAGAAAGTGCACTTGTCCTTTATCTCAATTTTAATGAAACTTGTTCACTTTGTAAATTTAATTAATTATTTTTTATTAGTAACAGTATTTGTTAACTTTCTACCAGCAATTCTAATCTCAGATAAAGTTTTCCAAAACAGTACCCAACATTCTTTCACCTTAATACACCTGCTTTTATCTTAATAGATGTTCAAAAGACATTCAAGCATTAGAGAATGAGTTTAGCATGCAGTATTTTATCTTTGAAATAAGGGTATTATTTCTATGCAGTTTTCTCAGAATGAGGTAGCCAAATATACTGATTAGAAACTGAGTAAGTATAGTTTTGTACAAATAATTTGTCTTTTATTATTCTCTTTCTCTTTCTGTTGCTCTGTCATTGTCTGTCTCTCTCTCTCTCTGTCCATTAAATTGTGCCGTTTCTAAAAGCCCATCTTTTCTCACTAAGAAGCTTGGTGACCTCTTCACCCTTATGTAGCTTCTCAGCTGAAGAAATATAATCACTGTCCAAGCCCCTGAAACAAACCACTATGGGCGTATCCTGTTACTCAAAGGTTTTGTGTGAAAAGAGATTGGGTGTCCACTGCAGCACGTTATCAAAATAAAAAGTGCTACATTATGTGCATTAAGCCATCTCCTCCTCATGCATAAGTTCATTTTTTTATGTTACGACATTTAACACATCAGCATTGTGGAACATTTTATAATTGGCCTCTTTCATAATGGGACCATTAGGCTGCAGGACTGAATTTTTAAAAGACTGCTGATCATTCTTATATTTAATGTTGCCCATTACTTTCCCCCAAACCTTCGTTTGATCACTTTTTTAAATGGCTTTAAGTGGGTGGCTTTTCAGTTCCTCGGCCCCAGGACATCTGCCCGCTGATCATAACGTAAAGTGCTTTATAAGTTAAGCTTATGTCTCCATTAGTGATGAATCCGAATTGCTGATGTTCAGCCGGACTTTTCCTGAGGCTCTGCTGGTAAACACTTGGAGAATGAGAATGTTTAATCCTATTAGCATAACATATTTTACATAGTCCATCCCACACGCAGCAACGTACAGACAGACTGCTGTGTGACCTGATGTTTAATTTTTATACAGGAGCAACCTAACATCAATTAAGCTGAACTGGTAGCAATTGAAAATTTAGTATAAAAGTATAGTCCAAACAGATATGTATAATTTTTTACAGGCTATTGGGAGGTTTTGAAGGCTCTACTTAACATCATTCAGTCGATTGATACATGTGATTAGTTAGTGATGTAAGCCAAAAGAAGCAAACATTTCTCCATCTCAGCACTGCCAGTAATGTTATTTATGAAAGTGGTACTGAAATGTCTTTGCAAGAGTCCAAATTTGTGCTTACAGGATATGTTCACAACTTTCCTCCATTGGCTCTTATGTGCAATATTACTTGCGTGCAATTTCTCTGATGCAACACATGCATTTTTGGGGTGGAACTAGGGGTGTTCGATATAGACAAAAATTGATATCACAGTATTTTTTTGCCATTTTTCCGATAACGATAATTTGACGATATTTTTTTTAATTCCAAAAACTTGTCTCATTTTGTATGTTCTGCCCCAAATGAATAGAAAGAGTGACATGAATGGGAATTGGCGCCTCCTGCTGTTGCAGTCCAGTAGTGGTTTCTTAGTGTTTAATAAAGTTTATCTGCATATGTTGAAGTTTATGCTTAAGTAGATTGTATTTCATGTTATTTCATGTGAAATTTGAGTAGTATGTAATGCGTTTGTCCAATGTATTGCAGATTCACACAGCTTGCATTAAATGACTTAGAGGTGTACTGGCCTCTTTCTTGGAAGAGATGCAGTGAGGGCAGGACATTGTACCTGCTTTCTGTGTGGAATACAGCATTTACTGTACTTTACTATGGTACATAAGGAACACCACACAACAATACATCAACAATAATGTTTGAAGAAAAACAGGTTGAATTTATTAAAACTGGCATAAAAACAATAAATGTGTGAACACTGAA
The DNA here is from genome assembly GCA_037974365.1 of Hydrocynus forskahlii. Lineage (NCBI taxonomy): Eukaryota > Metazoa > Chordata > Actinopteri > Characiformes > Alestidae > Hydrocynus > Hydrocynus forskahlii. The sequence continues at coordinate 6,170 of JBBPCX010041369.1, read as the reverse complement.
AACAAGCAGTGCAACTAAGTAGTTTTTTTCTCACCACATCTGAACTCTGACATTCAACAGTCCTGCTTTTATGTTAATTATTTGGTATTAAAAAACAACAATTAAAAATATACCATCTGACAAACACATTTCACTCCCTTACATATGGAAGACCAAAATTCATTTCGATTCCATCTAATTCTGCACGAGGAAAAAAAACAATTTCAGCATTTGTAAATAAATTATTCAGTTTCGGTCCAATATTGCAAAACTATATAAAATAAACTTGGTCTTTATATTTTTTATGCCAATTATGTCCAACTTTGCAAAAAGATACTGGAAAAATCTGCACGTGCACTTCATGTTTTATGTCTGGCAAGTAGGATGGCTCGGATGTTCTGCTCTACTATAAATCCATTGTTGTGGTGAAATCTCTGCCAGAGTTTGGTGACTGAAGTCATACAGTTCAAGCAGAGCTGCTTTACTGTAATACTTTCGGCCAGGCAGTGTGTAAATGGAGTGTAACGTGTTCAGAAGAGCTTTAAAACCATCTTTCTAAACCACTTGAACTGGCACCATATCTTTAGTCAAGGGTGTCGGCAGCATTATAGCGCTATAACAGAGAAAGCAGCATGACGTAGAAAGCAGCACGTAAAGTTTGCTGCTGGGTTGTTTTTTTACTGTCACCACTATCGTGGTTGTTGGACTGGTGTGAGCTGAATCAACTGCAGCTCAACATTCAAAAGACAAAAGACAAAAGTAAAAAAAATGGTGGTGGACTTGCGAAGATCACGATCTCCTGTCACTCCCCTGTCCATTAGAGGGGTGGATGTGGAGACTGTTCAGGACTACAAATACCTGCGTGTACACACTGACAATAAGCTAGACTGGTCTAAGAACTCTCTGGCCACTTACAAGAGGGGTCAAAGTAGGCTGTACTTCCTACCTAGACTCCGATCTTTTAGAGTCTGCAACACCATGTTACGGATGTTCTACAAGTCTGTTGTGGCCAGTGCCATTTTCTATGCTGTGGTGTGCTAGGGTGGTAGCATTAAAGTGGCAGACAGGAAGAGACTTAACAAACTGATCAGGAAAGCTGGCTATATGGTGGGTGAGGAACTGGATAGCTTGGAAACTGTGGCTGAAAGGAGAACATTGTCCAGACTTCAGTCCATCATGGACAATGTAGAGCACCCATTCCACAGTGTGGTGAATGACCTGAGAAGTACCTTTAGCCACAGACTGACCAGCTTAAGGTGCTCCACTGAATGCCACAGAAAGTCCTTCCTTCCCACCGCCATCAGACTTTACAGCTCCTCCCTCAGTCACACACCAACACAATAATCTGTGCAATAGTCTGCTGCTGCTACTCTGTTTATTTATTACAGGTTTAAAAAACTATCACTGTGTGGAAGACTATGTGCATTATTTTTGCTGTGATGTGCAACAGTCTATGTGCAATACTATACAATTTTCTTATCAGGTACCAAATATTATGTGCAATATCGTATGCTGTCCTCTATATGGCGCTAAATCACTTAATTACTGTAATATCTTATGCGCAATATTATTACTTATATTCATATTATGGTTGTTTTCTTTCCACTGATTTTTTTCTTCAGATTTTACTTTATTTTATTTGGCTTTTTATTAGATTCTATTTAGACTTATTTTATTTATTTTATTATTGTATTTTATCTTACTTTTTATTTCACATTATTCTGGTGTCTTGTGTCTCTCTGTGTCTGTGTGATGTGGCAGTCACTACATAAACAATTTCCTCCAGGTAAATAAAATTTTCTGATTCTGATTCTGATTGGATTTAACGGACCCCCGAAGCTTTTCATACTCTCCGTACTGAGTTCGGGGTTCGTTGTGGTGGCGTCTTTCACCTAAACCGCTTTCCCACATAGCTGGCTAACTGGGCTGGTTTGAGCCACATCCACACTCCTGAATCCAAACCATCTCCACGCGAGTGATAATGCCCCACGTCTGGCTAGCAGATCTACAGAAACAGAGAGTGCAGCTAGATGGTTAGTGAGTTAGCCTAGCTCTCTCTAGCTCTCCGTTAGGGATGGGCAGTATAACAATATGAATTTGGCCAGCGGTAGAGATTTTGACTATACCGGCCTACCGCGATAGCCCATGTTGATGTCATCAAGCTGCGCCTGTTTTGGGGGGAGGAGGTCATATGGACCTAGTTTGTGTTTAAGAGGTTGGATGTTGAGCAGAAAAATATAATCTGCAAAGTATGCTGGGTAACGGTAAGGCCTCGTCCACACAGACGTCAGAATCGGGCGTTTTTCAGGCGTTTATGGCGCCAGGTGAGTGTGGACTGAGCGCCGACCGTTTTTCTGTTCATTGGAGTGAATCACAGCGTCCACACGGGCGTTCAGCCCCTCCTGATACGGCATCATAGGCAGGGGAGGATTTCGGCAGAAATTGGAACCAAGAAAACGTTGCATGCAACTTTTTTTGATGCCACACGAATGCACAGCTGACCGAGCGCCGGGGCTGAACACCTGTGTGGACGCTGTGATTCACTCCAATGAGCAGAAAAATGGTCGGTGCTCAGTCCGCACTCACCTGATGCCATAAACACCTGAAAAACGCCTGATTCTGACGTCTGTGTGTACGAGGCCTTACCTTGCAGATTATATTTTATACATATATATATATATATATATATATTTACACATACACATAATAAAATATAGAATATATAAAAGAATATATTGCTATATATATCGTTACTGCACATGCTTCAAATTATAGGCCATATCGCCCAGCCTCCTCTCTGTGCATATCTCAGCATCCATGGGCCGTTTACCTTCCTCTACTGATCAGAGCGTGCCGCCCTCTGCAGGCGCATGTGCGCTAGTACAACTCTCAAAGCCATGGCGTGATCAAAACGTGTCCTGCTATTTTACACTGGTTACTTCAGAAATACTCGATAATGCCAGCTGCCTCATCGTTAAAACAACAATTTCGATATTATTGTAAACGATATATATCGCACACCCCTAGGTGGAACTATTACTGCTTGGCCAAAATATGCAATTTGAAATGTGCAATTTTTCAGGTGTATTTCTACTGTGTAATGAGCCTTCTTCCATAACAGACCCCCATGCAATTGTAACTACTTTATTCCAGATTTTTCATTTGTTAGTGTAAAAAAACAATTGTTCATTTTCATTACAGGACTATGAAGTGAAAGTGATCTTTCTGTCATACGTGAAAAGCACGAAATTCTTCCTCTGCATTTAACCCATTGTTAAAACAACAATTTCAATATTATCGTAAACGATATATATTGCACACCCCTGGAACTATTACTGCTTGGCCACAATATGCAATTTAATATGTGCAATTTTTCTGGTGCATTTCTACTGTTATTGTCAATGCCGGTCACTCCATTGTGTACCTGTGTTTGTGTATGTATATCTACAGTGTTCTTATACTAACTTATATATCCACCCTGTGGATATATACATATAATCAATGTATACATACATACATACTTGCCTAAGTCTACATATAGTTTACATATACATAAATGTATATATTTTACAATAAATTTTATACCGTGCTGTTGGTATAGTATTTTATTCTATTCTATTGTTTGTTTTATTTTTGCTGCTCTTAATTTTGTATTGTACAATTTCTGCAGGGACTAAGCAAATTTCCCACTTGTGGGACTAACAAAGGTTTATCTTATCTCTTATTTTAGTTAATAGGAAAAAGGCAGAAGCCAGAAGAACAGGTGAGGGTCCACCACCAGCACCCCTTACAAAGGCTGAAGAGATGGCCCTCTGCCAAAGCACTGGTCAGCCTGTACCTGAGGGCATCCCTGGAGGAAGCTCCTCAGCTCCAGCTAACCCCCAGGAGACAACTGCCTACATAAGAAGTTAGTAACTCATACATTGTATGATATGTATATGCATTGCATCGTAGTCTAATTTAAGTAGAATCTGTTTCATATAGTAATATATTTTGTATACATATATTTCAAATAATGTGATGTAGCCTGCCTACTGTTGTAAAAACCAAATTCAAATTTGGTGGGGCACTTTTTTGTGTGAAGTTATATAACTGTGTAATCCTCATCGTCTTGCAGTTGCTGAAGGTGTAATGAGCCTTCTTCCATAACAGACCCCCATGCAACTGTAAGTCCTTTCTTCCAGATTTTTCATTTGTTAGTGTAAAAAAACAGTTGTCCATTTTCATTACAGGACTATGGAGTGAAAGTGATCTTTCTGTCATACATGAAAAGCATGACATTCTTCTGCTGCATTTCAGCCATTCACCAAGTGAAGCAGCGGACAGCCAGGAACACAGTGCCCTAGTACGTTTGGGGTAGAACGGCCCACCACATACAATTACGCACACTACCCACACTACCCACACTACCATCTTTATGCTCCGCAGGATGTGTACACAGTAACCGCCCACTTTAACGCGGATCAGCAGTCACAGTTTCAGTCCATTGCAGATTTATTCTGAGAAATGAACTAATAATTGTTCGCTGAAACCCCGCACTAATGCAGAAACGGCAGATATCCTCCGGATTTTTTTTTGCTTTTGTGATGTCTGGGCCTCGTCTGCCACGCCCCGTCGTCCTCCTGCTGGGTTTCTAAGCACTGCGCCCAAACTTAAACAACCCAGCATGAGGACGGGGGGTGTGGCGGATGAGGCCCAGACGTCACCGTTTTTTTTCATGGTAATATATGTTTTCATGCATTTTAGTGCTAAACTATTAAGATACATATATTTTACTAAGTTTGTTAAATAAATATTTACGTAAATTAAAGCACATTTCCATATCAAAAATAACTACACATTTTTTGGTACTGTCCAGAGAACACAAAGAAAGCGTGTCTTGGGATGGTGAAATGCCGTGGTACTCAGAGGTGGGAGGTTTGAAAGTAGCCAATCCGAGAAAGCTATTTATTACTCCTTGCTGTTGATTGGCTGCTGCCCTTTGACGCATCCCTTACTGTACTCAGAGGTGGGAGGTTTGAAAATAGCCAATCCGAGAACGTTATTTATTTCTCCTTGCTGCTGATTGGCTGCTGCCCTGTGACGCATCTGTGGCAGCTGCAGACCAGAATTTTTTCGTGTTTTGTATTATTCTTCTTAAAGCCCTGTATTTCTATTATTGTAATTTATATTAATGTGTTACTGTATTTAGACTGCTTATTCCAAAGAAAATGACAGCGCATATCAAAGAAAACTGGCATGCATGAATTACAGTGCAGTCTATACATGGGTAACATCGGTATTTACATTCTAGCTCTGCGAGAGTTCAGTGTAAACTCACTTATTACTAATGGTCAGAATAATCCCAGAGCTCTCTTTTCTACAATCAACAACCTACTCCAACCTCCCAGATCACTCATCTGTGGCCCCTGAAACACACCTCTGCAGCCCATTGGTTCTTTTCTTTACTGACCCAGGGCTGGCCCAGTTATATCTTTAAACACCTCCTCCTTTCGACTCTGTGCCAGTGGATGAGATGGAGAAAGAAAATGTAAAGGGGGCACAGCTACAGGATCACTTAACAAATTATAGTTTATGGCAAGAATTGCAGTCTGGTTTTAGATCTAAGCATTTTACAGAGACGGACCTTGTCAAGGTTGTCAATGATCTGCCTATTGCGGCTGACTCGGGCCACGTCAGTTTCCCTCTCCTGTTGGATCTCACTGCTGCATTCGACACTGTTTGTCATAACATACTACTCAACCGTATGGAAACTCTTAGGCATTAAGAGCATACCACTCCCCTGGTTTAAATCGTATTTTACTGACAGGGAACAGTTCGTGTCCATAGGTAGCTTCAGGTCTCATAGGGCACCATGCACACAGGCGCCACGGGGGGCGTAGGGGGGCGTTGCCCCCTCAGCGGGATAATGCCGCCACCTCTGTTGAACTAAGCCCTAAAAAAAATTAGTCTTTTAAAAATTACTTCAAAAGACTAATACGAAAGTTGTAAAACTACAGTTTGCTTAAAAAAAGTCTACATTTCACATACGTGTCGGTACGTTCTAGACTAGATTTTCAAATCCAGGCACTTGATTGGTCAGTTGGGTGAGGAGGAGCTAGTGATGGGAAGTTAGGCTCTTTTCAGAGAGCTGGCTCTTGTGGCTCGACTCCCAAAGAAGAGCCGATTCTTTCGGCTCACAAACGGCCCTG
>JBBPCX010041358.1:0-15393 GCA_037974365.1 Hydrocynus forskahlii | reverse complement strand
CCCCACACACACACACACACACACTCGACTAGGACTGCCACAATGATTTTGTTAAAATTTGGTTAATCAACTCTAATTCGCATTCTCAACAAATCTACCTTTATGGAAAAATTTTGAGGATCACTGGAAGAGAGGAAACACATCAGGATCTCACTAATACATATTTCCATGGAGTTAGAAATTTAAAAAGCAAAACGAAATGTTTGCTGTTACATATTGTGTCTGTATGAAGTTTTTTGTTTGGCCTCACCTAGCACAGTTTGATGGCCCTCAACCTCAAACATACGCAGTAAACCTGGTGATTAACAGGTGAGTGAAACGCAGTGTATTTGAGCAGGGAAAATATCAAACTGTGCAAGACACTGGCCTACCAGAACTAGAGTTCAGGACCCCTGGCAATGTGTTATTAATGTGTGTGCACTAAAATGAGCAAAATAAACTAAATAAAGTTTGCTCCCCGTAGAGAACTATGTTCCCCTTTCCATAAACTGAAAGGCAAAACTACGTTGATGTAGTCAATTTTATTCTGTTGGAAACTAATGCACACATTTAAACCAAGTAAATTTAGTACTGCTTCACTGTGTGTGTCTGCCATACTGACAAGTATATATTTCTCCTGTGTGTGCATGTATGCAGATGTGGACGAGTGCCAGGCCATTCCTGGCCTGTGTCAGGGGGGGAACTGCATCAACACCGTTGGCTCATTTGAGTGCAAATGCCCTGCTGGACACCGATTTAACGAGGTCAGCCAGAAATGTGAAGGTGGGTCTTCAGATGTAAGAGAAACTGTACTGCTTTTTATGAAGCATATATATGAAGTGAAAGTGACCATTCTGTCGTACGTGAACGCACCACAGCACACAGTGTGAACAGCACGAAATTCTTCCTCTGCATTTAACCCATTCAAGTGAAGCAGCGGGCAGCCAGAAACACAGCACTCAGGGGGTGGGGACAGTACCTTGCTCAGGGTACCTCAGAGGTACTTAGCAGTCTTGGGAATCGAACCCATGACTTCCTGATCGCAGGGTTGAACGCCCTAACCACTACGCTACCATATTTCTTAAATTAAAAAGGGTTTAATGAGCTCTTGGTCCAAATGTAAAAGTACTACCTATTTGTGCCTCATTATAATTAGTGTGCTTGCTAATGTAAATGCTATGCTAATGCTAATACTAATGCTAACGCTAACACTGATGCTAAAGCTAACGCTAATGCTGTTTTCTGCATTTGAGCAAGCACACTTTGCATTTTCTCTGCGAAAATGCAGCCTAGTTTAACTTGTAAACACTTAAAAAGCTGCAGTGGAATATGGTGCAGTTTTGTTTTCTGACTACTAAAAGTCCAGTGTTGGAAATACAGACTGATAACCTGGTGCCCCATTTTCGGCTCTAGCGGTGGATGTTTCCATTCTTCTCAAAAAATAATTAACACTTTCACTGTCAAAGAAAATATAGTGGGTGACACCATGGCCCTGCACCTGTTTGAATAGATATTTGATTACCTGTCCAGACCAGAGTGCTACTGCTCCATTAAGAGTCCTTAAACTTGATTGTTTGCTTCTGACTTTCTGACTTAAATGAATGGGTGATTTTTCTTTAGAGGTCTAACCTATGCTTAGTAACTGCTTGTAAATTTCAGTGAGCTTTTTTAAATGCAATAAAATTAATTATCAGTTTTTGATAGCATTATAGGATCATGACAGGATGTTTTTAATTCCTTATTGGCACATCCGTACCAAAATATGTTTACAACAGCTGTTTTCTCTCAGTAAAAGCCTAATAATGTACCTAGTGTTAACAGCAGCTCAGTTGCTGCTGCATGCAGACTCCAAAGTCTAGTCTGGATGGATTGTTGTGGTGATTTCTGCTGTTAGGGACAGATGGGTGGTGTGTAAAAAGCTGTTGTTGTCTAGCTCTGAGAGAACTGCATTGTTGGTTTACTGACAGTGTTTGAGCCAAAGAAGTGACTTGGATTTTATCTGGCTCAGTTCAGGCCTTAAATTAAGCCCAGTTAAAGTTACCACAGCCTTCTAGTTTATAAAATGTCTGGGTTTAAACGCTTGCTGGCAGGGTGGACGGCTAGCTATGAAAAGAAGGTATGGCTGTGTGTGGCTGTTAATTTGAAAGGCATATCACAGACTCCTCTGTTTTGAGCAGTCTGGTTCAGCATTCTGTCACCCAGCCAGAGTTTAAAGGAGAAATCTAACATTTAAATGTAGTTCTAGTTAACACAAGTTAAACTTGAGAAATGTTCTCCCATGTTCCCACTGGTTTGTTATGCTACCTACTTTTATAAACAAAAACATTGTTTTTTATTAGTTGATCACTTTTTATTAATTTTTCATTGATGAAGCTAGATCATGCTTGTCTAGGATTGGTTGATGTGCCATCTAAGCAGGTTTGGAAAAGTGTTGGTTCTGGTTCTGGTTTTTGGATGCATTGTTTCTAGTAGTTGGCAGGTTGTTGGTTCTGTTGGTCCAGTGGTTGTAGTCTGTTAGATCTGTGGTTCTATGGCTGACAGATTGTTGGTTCCATGGTCAGTTGGGGGTCTGATGATTCTGTTTTTTCAATTTGTTTTATTGGTTTGTGGTTTGCAGCTTGTTTGTTCTATTGGTTCTTAGCAGACCGTTGGTTGCTAGACTGATTGTCCTGACTCTTTGGTTGATAGACTGATGGTCCTGGCTCTGTGGTTGATAGGCTGGTGGTCCTGGCTCTGTGGTTGATAAACTGATGGTCCTGGCTCTGTGGTTGATAGGCTGATGGTCCTGGCTCTGTGGTTGATAGGCTCGTGGTCCTGGCTCTGTGGTTGATAGGCTGGTGGTCCTGGCTCTGTGGTTGATAGGCTGATGGTCCTGGCTCTGTGGTTGATAGGCTGTGGTCCTGGCTCTGTGGTTGATAGACTGATGGTCCTGGCTCTGTGGTTGATAGGCTGATGGTCCTGGCTCTGTGGTTGACAGGCTGGTGGTCCTGGCTCTGTGGTTGATAGGCTGATTGCCCTGGCTCTGTGGTTGATAAGCTGGTGGTCCTGGCTCTGTGGTTGTTAGGCTGGTGGTCCTGGCTCTGTGGTTGATAGGCTGGTGGTCCTGGCTATGTGGTTGTTAGGCTGGTGGTCCTGGCTCTGTGGTTGTTAGGCTGGTGGTCCTGGCTCTGTGGTTGATAGGCTGATGGTCCTGACTCTCTGGCTGGCAGAATGTTAGTTCAGGCTGTTGGTTTTGGTTCTCGTTAGAGATCAGAGATTGCCAGTTCTTTTTCTGCACTTTCCCTAGAGAACTGCAAACATTAAAAAACTGTCTAATGTTTTCTAGCGTCTGGTTTTGGTGTCTGATTTAAAATATTAAATATTTGACAACTGGACTGCCCATTTCTCATTTCATCGTTTTTAAAAGGTTTCGGTGAAAATTTGAAACTTAAGGCCACATCCTCCACCTCTCAGTGATGTCACGTCATAGTGAATTACTTGCACACTATTCATTCTCTATGGATCTGGTCCCTGCACAGAGAGACAAACACAAACATTGGACCAGCAACCCATTTTAAATTACGGTTATTGTGATGTCACAAAATCTGAATATTTACATATGTCTTTGCAGTTCTATACAGAAATGAAGCCGGGGGTTCAGCCTACAGCAGTGGAACCCCACCCATTCATGTTAAATGTTGAATTTGTCAGCCAATCAGAACAGAGATCGTTTATCATCTACAGCCGGTTATATTCTAAGGGATAAAGAGAGGTTGGAAAATGCTTTTGTAAAAATTAATTACAACTGTTTTGGTATATGAAACCACCCGAATGTCACAAGGAGAAAAATAAAACATGAGTGTAGCCCCTTAAGCATGAGACAAAGTCTTTCCACCCAGCAGTTACCCAATGAGCGGCATTTGGGTTCAGCTGACCTCTTATTGAGGAGTTCTTTCGGTGTTCACAGGAGAAACAGCCCAATCTTCACCTCCAAGCTGCCAGACGCGCACACGCACACACAGCTGCAGTGTGTTTATAATAACAGAGAGGGTGGCTATTTTTAGTCTTGCCCCGTTTAAATATAAGGCTCATTACTGAAGCCGTGTTTCGCTAAGACCAGTAACAGGAACATTGAGAGCATACCCACACTGGGTTTAGAGGAGTCGGGTGTGTGGTGATGGTTTGAGTCACTTGCTTCTGCCTAGAAATAAGTCTTCAGACGTTCAATGTGATGGCATCCCAGACTGGGGTGAGTTATTTCCAGCTCAGAATCTGCAGAGATACTGCTGTGGTTGGACATGTCAGGTTATTATGCCACAGTTCATTTCAAAGAAGCTTGAACTTCTTCAGCAGTTCGAGCCTGAATAGCAGTGCTTCAGTGGGATTTACAGACAAGCTTTGACTCACCCCATATCAAATAAAGGTAAAGAGAAAATACAAGTAAAATGTAAAATTTGCAGCTTTCCCACTTGTGGGACTAATAAAGTGTTATGTTAAATATAACTGTGTATATTATTAATGTAACTTTAGTATTATACATTTTATATTGTATTTATAATTAAGGTTACTGGAAAAAAGTGTTGTTAACGACTATATTGGCTCATTTGTAACCATCAACCCACTGACACAAACCTCTTCGGTTGCACACATTTTTTTTGCTACAGGTAAGTGTGTGTAGTTCTGTACTCTGATGTGTATATAACTTTTAGATATAATTATCTTTACATTTGTGTTTGCCGACTGACCAGCATTGACCAGGCCTGTTTCACAAGGAGGCACAAACTGCAAATGTTTAGTGTGACAGAAAGAGGAAAAGGAAAGAGGAAACCCTGATCTCTGTAGGGATTTGGCCTTAGAGGAACCCAGCTTGACATATCTGGTTAAAAGTTTTTTGTTCTGTTATCTCATGTTCTATTATCTATTCCTCTCTGTTCCTCTCCCTGTCCATCTCTCACCCTCTCTTTCTCTTTCTTCTCTCTTTCTGTGTGACAGACATTGATGAATGCTCGAACATTCCAGGCCTGTGCAGTGGTGGAGAATGCTCCAACACCATTGGCAGCTACTTCTGCAGGTGTCCTTTGGGATACGACACCGCTCTGGATGGTTCACGCTGCATTGGTGAGCTTTGAGCAAAGATGTTACGCTAGTGATTGAAAAAAAAGTGTAAAAAAAACATTACGTGTGATGATACCATAGTCTTCCCAAGATTCCGTTCATTTGATGATGGCACATTGATTGGGATCCACTGGCTTAGCAGAAAAAACACTGTCCAGGAGGTATTATGTGCACAGTGGGCAAGCGTTGTGTCTTCAGGAGTGTGTACTTTTCTCTGGTGTAAGGTACTTGTTTTGTTTTCAGTTTTCACTTTGCTGCTACATATTTCAATCGCAATGCCTTTCAAGATATTAAAGGCCCCTATCATCACTTTTCTTTTTAAAAAGGCTTAAAGTCTTTAAATATTGTTTTAAGTGCTACGTTTATTCCATTTGTCCATACAGTCCATATATGGAAAATAAGCCACAAATCATAGTCTTTGTGATGTCACAAAACCAACACATTTAAATATCTCCTTATTCTGTTTACAACATTTTAGCACTGCTCTTTCATGCACTGATTTGCCAACACCTTTAATGTTTAAAAACCAGACTTTTGTTGGATTACAAGAAGACGTCGATTCATCAGAACACCCAGTAATGCCCTGCACCCTGGAGCTGTTAGTGGTCGCCCTGTCAGAAACAGTGGTCAGAAGCTCATTTACATATTGCAGCCTTCTGTGATTTCAGTATTGTAGAGACCAATATCGCGATAACAATTAGCAGATGAGATATTGTGCATTTCTAGTAGAAAAAGTACCATTTATAATAAAACCAGCGTCTTGACCCAGAGAAACGTACATCCTCTTAAAGACACAGCAGCCAAGAGGATCACACATTCAGTTGTGTAGCGCAAATGCAAAGGCGTGTGTGTGTGTGTGTGTGAGTTTGAGAGAGAGTGAGAGAGAATTAATTATACAGCTAATACAGAGATAACTGTAGAGATCAGGCACAGCTCAACTGTGTTTTTGTTGGACAGCAGGTTGGAAGGCCAGGTCACAATGTCAAGGTTAAACCATCAACTTTGTCTCAATAATCACACCGCTTCCTTTAATTCTTGACCCATCTGTAACTCAAAACACACATACACTTACACACACACACACACACACACACACACACACACACAGATGCAAGCTTAGGTTAGGACAGTGCTGAATCCTTTCCAGAATCCCATGCAGCAGAATTTAGGTCAGTAGTCGGGCGTTGGTGATTTCCACAACAATGAGCTCTTTTCTGTCCATGGACTTAAGGAGAGGGGAAGAGAGAGAGAGTTTGGGTGGGGGGTGGGGGGTGAGGGGTTGAGGGGGGAGAGAAAGGAACGGAAAAAGAGAAATGCAGAGGAGAGAGGAAGGTCAAGAGGATGGACGTCTTGAAATACCCCACATTTCTCTCCATCTATTTGGAGGATGTCAGGAGATCTTTCTCTCTCCCAGAACAGTCATATTTATAGTCTGGATGTCAAGTAGGTCTCACCAAGGCCACGTATACAGTACCATTTTGGTACAATTCACATCCAGAGCTGTACAGTCCCACTCCCAAAGATTTGTAAGAAGAGTCTTGAACCTGGACAGTTAAACTGTGAGTAAAAGAACAGTTCACACTAGGGCTGCAAGATTTGGACAAAATATGTGTACCTGTGATTATACTGAGACATTTTATTAATCCAATGGGATAAACACAGGATGGAAAATGGTCATATAAGAATTAATTATGAATTATACTTGTTGTACACAATACCGCACAAACATCAAAGAAACCATGAAATAAAAGAAATATGTAGAAAATGGGCCCTTTAAGAACGCTTCAATCAATCAGTGTATTTAATGTTTAAAGATCGGCCAGTCATTTGACATTTGTTGGATTACAATTCATCAGTACTGTGGTTACCCTGTCTGAGAAACTCATTTGCATATTGAGGCTCATTTGCATATTGCATTCTGTGATATCAGTATTGCAGAGACCGATATCACAATAACTATTAGCAGACAATATATTGTATAGCTCTAGTTCACATCTATAACCATACTGTCCAGCTCTGAAGACTTGGAGGAACTCTAAAGACACACACATGAAGGCCTATGAATGCTGGTCCAGGATCAGATCTGCATGTCTACATTTGTCTGGTCATGAGCATAGGAGAAGACAAAACTGATATAGAACCTCACTGTGACAGCAGGGTTCCTACAGGAAGGTCAGGCTCTGGGAATCAAGTCTGACAAGTTATATCTCAGGTCACATGTTCTTAACCCGAGAAACATCTATAGAGTGGAGAGTTGGACAAACCCTCATCTTCATGAGGTTCTTTCTCTCTCTTTCTCATGTGTCTATCCTTTCTTTCACATCTCTCTCAGCCCACTGTGAGAGTCTGATGACCCTGCTGAGAGAACACTGTATTTCTGGCTAAAATCTTCTTCCAAACATGCTGCTAGACACCCTCCTCCACCTCAGCTTTCTCTTCTCCCTCATCTCTCTCTCATTCTTTTTCTGTCTCTCTCTCTCTCTCCCTCAGTGCTAAGTGGGTCAGGGATCTTCAGCTGATGTTGTCTGGCTCTGGGTTTTCAAGAGGATGTTTGTGTGGAAGGAATGTGTGCTATGAACTTAAACTCTCCTAAACACTAAACGGTTCTGTCTCTCTCTGTCTCTCTCTCCCTCCGCCCCCCAAACTTGAAGTCAGGATTGTCTGAGCAGTTAGGTTGGAATAGTGAAAGAATAATCTGAGTGTGTGTGTGCATGTGTGTGTGTGTGTGTGTGTGTGTGTGTGGAGGGGGGGGGATTGCTGGCGGAGTCAGTGTAATGCGAGTAGCTTTTTCGTGCTAACGTTTTCTCCTGCTTCGTGTAGATGCCCGCTCTGGTTTTTGCTATGACAGCCTCTTAAACGGGCGTTGCTCAAACCTGAATGCACAGCGCATGACCAAGAGCCAGTGCTGCTGCAACATCGGCCGCTGCTGGGCTGGAAACACCATACCTGAGATGTGCCCCATCCGGGGGACAGGTACACATCCACACACACCAATATGTGCATACATTTTCTACAGTAGTCAGCTATAGGTACACGTGCAGTCACATGCTACTGTTTAAATTTTCTTGTCATTATTCATTTTTATTTTATATTCAACAATTGTAGACATTACAGTTGTTACAAGTTAATTGGTTTGCAATTATATTTTTAAAATAAAAATTTAAAATATGTCTTGAGATTCTTTCAGCATTTTTGAAATATGGTGCGTGATATTCATTATGTTAGTTCAGAGTAGAACCTTTAGATACACGAAAAGCAACAAATATAAGAAATTAACAAGAAGTAATTCCGTCAATGACTATTGCCCACCAGTAGCAACATAAAAGATATTTCTAAATCAAAAATAGGTCAGATAAATGCAGAATAACACGTCATTTAAATCCCATGGGTTTATTTTATGAGTTAATCATAAATATTTTTTTGGTCATTTTAAAGTGAATTACAAAATTAAAAATTAAATGTTTATTTCTTGCAAATGACCTCTCAGGTCACTGCCCACACTTTGGGAAACATTATTCCACAGCTCAGTTCATCATTCTGGACACACAAATAATTTTAATTTCAGGTTGGTTTTATATGAATGAAAATCTGGCTGTTTGAATGGCTGTTGTGCATCCAGCCACTGAAAGGTATGCGTATATATATATCCCCGCTATATATATATCCCCGCTAACATGGTTGAATGTGTGTGTGTTTTCCTTCAGAGGAGTATCAGGTGCTGTGTTTGCAAGTCCAGCCTGTTGTTCCAGGAGGTCCTGGTCCCTATATTCCTGGGGGTCCCGTTGGCCCTGGTCCATTCGTTCCTGGGGTTCCAATAGGAATTCCTCAAGTCCCTGGCATCATTCCTGTACAACCTGGGATTCCACAAGAGCCTCGGACACCCTCACGACCAGAAATAATCTCACCACCACGTGTACCTGGTATGCACATATAAACACGGTTTGGAGAGGTACTTTAGTGAGCATTTAGTGCCAAATACACTCGGAAATATAGTATATAACATGTAAGGTACTCAGAGTTAGCAGTGTAATGTAAATATACTGGACTTTTACAGAATTTTACAAACTTTTCTTATGTTTACTTTTAAATTTACATTTTAGGGAATTCTAGGAAGCTAGAATTCAAATGGATTATTATTGCATCACTGTTTTAAATTCAAGTAGATTTAGTATGTGGAAACGGTGACTATGTATTCTGTTATTGAAACTCAACAAGGACAAGTGTAAACTAGTTAAAACAAAACTATGCTTTTTCCATTCTCCCTACTAGTTAGCTGATTAGCTAATCCAGTGCGCCCAGATTGCTGCTCAATTTTTGTTGGTGGAGTGTATAGTTAGTGCCACATGTGTAATATATCCACTCACTGAGCGTTTAGGCTCATTCACCAGTTTTGTACAGAACACACAGGCATAATGGATCCAGTTTACATCGTAATACTGATGCTGAAGACTGTGGGCCTTCTGTATGTTAGCCCAGATGATATAAAGAGACAACATAAAATCCAATTACACAAGCAAACTGAACCTCTGTTTGTTTGAAGCTCTCACCCAGAACATCTCCACTATAAATCTGTGTGAGGCTGTGACGAACCTGTGCCTGAACGGCCGCTGCATACCGATTCCTAACAGTTACCGTTGCGAGTGTAACATGGGCTACCAGCTGGACATTCAGGGCCAGTGCATTGGTGAGTACACACACGCCATTGGATGCACACACACACCATGGCTGCACAATATCTCATCTGCTAACTGTTATTGTGGTGCAGTTTTGAACTGTTAAAGATGTTGGTGAATTGGTGCATGAATGGACGGTGCTACACTGCTGTAGGCAGAAAAAGGAGATAAATTTTAATTTGTTGGTTTTGTTACATCACAAAATCTGTGAATTGAAAATTGGCTGTTTTTGTTGCTTATTTCAAATATGGACTGAATGGATGGAGGGAGTAATTGTACCCTTGAAACAATATTTACAGACTTCAAGCCTTTTTAATTCCAGAAAGTGGTGATATGGACCCTTTAAGGTCTTGAAAGACATTGTAAACACAGTATGTAGCTGTAAAATCACAATGTTGATATTTTGTCCATAGGGTACAGCCCGAACATACACACTTACTAGTTTTAATGCATTTGCAAAAATCTTGTCCACTTAATACTGTTTATACTTTAGTCGAGTTTTGAATGCAATTACAGAAAATACACATCATGATATTCCTGTGTATAATTAATTCTTTCACTGTTTAAAGATGATGATGAGTGTGATCGTAGCCCATGTGTGCATGGGCAGTGCATGAACACTCCTGGTTCCTACTACTGCCAGTGTCCAGCTGGATTCCAGACCACCGCTACTCGAACTGAATGCAAAGGTGAGAAAAACAAACACACACACACAAACACATGCATTTCATTGTGGGGGGTTTGAGCGCAGGCAGAGGGGGCAGTTAGGAAGTATTAAAGTTAGGTACATAAAGATTTGGGTATTGATGTACCTTAAATAAAATAAATGTATTAATTCAAAAACAAAATACAGAAATAAGGTAAAAAGAAAATAATAAAAATGGTTTTGTCAACTAGGCTCTGTTTTTTACTGTAAGAGAGTACAGGAAGAGAACTTACAATATTCATCATCCTTTTGCAAACTGACAACTAATCTCTGCTAATTTACAAGAAGGTTTTTTTGCTAATTGTTTTAATTCGGTAATTGTGGGCCCTAATGCACTCATACACAGTCATACACACACACACACACATGCTCATTCTGTCTCTGTGTGTGCTCTGTAGATCTGGATGAGTGTGTGGCTAACGGTCGCATCTGTAACAATGGACGATGTGTGAACACGGAGGGCAGTTTCCATTGTGTGTGTAATGCTGGTTTCGAGCTCGCTTCTGATGGAAAGAACTGCCAAGGTATGACACACACAGACAGACACACAAACACAGACACACATATGCATTACATTTGTAATAAGTAATAATAATTATAATAATTAAAGGTGGATGCTGAATACTTCAGGGTAGATACTGAATAATTCCTGATTGATACTAAATAATTTCCAGTAGATACTGAATAACTCATAGTAGACATTGAATAATTCATATTAGAAATGGGAAAAGCTTTGGAAAAAACTCTCTTTCTTTCTCACTCTCTTTGTGTGTGTGTGTGTGTGTGTGTGTGTGTGCGCGCATGCACATGTGCTCAGATACTGATGAATGTCAGATTAGGAACATCTGTTTGAATGGGATGTGTATTAATGATGACGGAAGCTTCAAATGCATTTGCAAAGTTGGCTATCTACTGGACGGCACCGGACGTTACTGCATAGGTACAAACTCTACACACATACACATATACACACACTTTTCTCTGTGAATCTGGGTGTTTTTTGTGGTTGATGTATTCTCTCATTAATGATTTGTATAGTCTAGTGTGGAACTTGGCTTTGCCTGTGTCTAAGATGGAGAAAACTAACCTTTACACACACCCACAATCACACTCACACTCATACACACAAGCATATACACACAGCCTGCTACATTCAGACATAACACAAACACACATTGATTGTTTAGATTAAGATGATAGTGATGCACTCTGTGATCTAATGTTAGCAGTTACAGTTACTTTAACATTTATAAATTATTATCAACACTATTAAGCTGTGGTGGTTTAGTTTTCTTTGTCTTGCTAGTTATTTCTCTATTAAAGCTCATGGAATTGAGGTAAATTTCAGAGACAGAATGTGTGCAATGAGAGAGAGAAAGATCGTCATCTCCAGTGCAGTAAATTAAAATATGGGTAGTAAATACATAAAATATACTTTCTTTTTAAGACTATCTTCGTCAATGTTTAGTTACAGTTCAGTACAAACAAAGTACTAGTACTACTGCTAATAGTAATAAAAATAACTATAATTCTATTATTATTGGTAGTGGTATGTATACATTCTCTTAGATTTCAGGTAAATAATCTTCACATTTAACAATAGAATAGCGTGAGACTCTTACTGTGACAGTATTTGAAAAACAAAAAAGAGCAATCGTAAATATGTGACGGGCTGTAAAACTTCGAGAACCCAGTCCTGCTATGTTTTTTTTATTTATTTCTTGGGGAGGTGGGCAGTCTCTGAAAACTCCACCCACACCTGGTTGCTGCTGGTAACAAATGACTGCAAATTCTTCCCTCTGAAAACTGGTGGTTTAAAAAAAACCATTTGCTGACAGAATTCAGTGTCTGCTCACTGGCTTTGATTCTAAGTTTGTTTAGAGTCAGTGAGTATTTCGTTGTTCAGGCGCACATGTTGGAACTATTGTCTGCAGTAAATTGACTGTACAATACAGATTGCAGGAGATAAAGATCGGTTTGACGTGTTCCCTTAACCCTGAGTGTTCTCT
The DNA here is from genome assembly GCA_037974365.1 of Hydrocynus forskahlii. Lineage (NCBI taxonomy): Eukaryota > Metazoa > Chordata > Actinopteri > Characiformes > Alestidae > Hydrocynus > Hydrocynus forskahlii. The sequence goes on along the minus strand of JBBPCX010041358.1, from coordinate 2,932 downwards.
GGGGTCTGGGGAGACGCTGCCTGAAAGAAAAGGCATTTTGTACTTATACACTTCACTTAACAGATTTTTCATACATTTCTTAAAATAGATCATTATAATGTAATATTTGTTACATCTGTTTGTGTTTTAGGGGGCAGAAATGTTGTATGTGGGATATTTTCAGCCCCTGGTTATTTTTGATGCTGCAGTTCATCAAATCTGTCCAGAAAACTGTCGGTTTATCTGTTACTTTTGCTGCATTTGTTCTTCTCATTTTGCTCTTGCCACTCCTTTCTCAGTGCTGATGATGGTTTAGACGTTGTGGTTTTAGGTTTATAATTCTGCTGTCTGTCTCTTACAAACAGTTCATTATTTGCACAGCCTGGACTGTTGCTGATGGCCAGAATCTGTATACTGTCTTTTGGGGTTTTTAAAAATGTATTTTCTTAAAGGGTTAACACACCAAATAGTCACTTTTGTTTATAAACTGGGTTGACTGATTGGAGAAAGTGTCTTTATCCAAGTACATTAAAACAAGTAAAATGCATGGAGTGTAAAAACGCACAAGTCCTGTGGCATTAAGCTGCATTCATTTTTAAATGTTAGAGTTGATTTGAACCAATAATGTAATATTCAACATTCAAGTGTATGCACTCATTTTTGACACTTGAAATAAAAAAAATATTTTATTTAGTTTTTCTGAAATACATCACTTTCTGAAAGCACATTTGCATGGCTCAGATGTGCAGAATTGTGTAATTAACTGTTTTGTGTGTGTGGGTTTGTTTCAGACGTGGATGAGTGTGGGACCCCAGGGATATGTTTGAATGGACGCTGTGTTAACACAGAAGGCTCCTTCAGGTGCGAGTGTATGGCTGGACTCGCTGTTGGCCTGGACGGACGGACGTGTGTTGGTGAGTAGTGTTTCTCTACACACACGCACACACAATGAATTTAGTTGGTACTAATGATTATAATAATAATAAGTAACAATAATAATGATAATATTACATGGCTACACTGAAAATGAGCTTTTCCCTCAGTGTGAACCCAAGTTTACATTGTGGACCAAAATAGTTCTGACTCGTCAAGGCATGGACTACACAAAGCTCACTTGCATGTGGACCAGCCCATCTGGTCTGATCCCACAGAGGAGCTGCTGTAGAACAAACTTCTGAGGAAGTTCATGCTGCTCTGATAGAAAGGGATCAGAGCACACAGTGCAGTTTGTGTATGTGGCTGCGTAGCTGCAGCTTCAGATCCATGCTGACCCGTCTCCCAACGAAAGTTCCATGGAGCTGTGGAAAAAGGTGAGCTGGTCTGATGGATCAGTTCTTCTAAATCATTTGAAGGGCTGTGTGTTTGTTTGCCTGTGTGTGGGTATGTATGTGTGTGTGTGTGTGTGTGTGTGTGTGTCTCTCTCTCTTACTTGAGGAAGAGACAACACCAGAATGCACTATGAGAAGAAAGCGAAACGGCAGAGTGATGTTCTGCCGGAGAACCTTGGGTCCTTCATGTGGACGTTACTTCGACACCTAATCAGTGCACGCTAAAATCAGCCCTTCATGGAGACACTGTTCGCTAATGGTAGTGTCCCCTTTCAGCAGGATGATGCCCCCCACATTGCAAACATTATTCAGGGACTGTTTGAGGAACATCACAAAGACCTCAAGGTGCCTCTAAATTCCCCAGATCTACATCCAGTTGGACAAATGCTGGACAAACTAGTCTGATCCATGGAGGCCACACCTCACAGCTTACAGGACTTAAAGGATCTACAGGTGCAGAACAACAGACCTTCAGAGGTCTTGTGGACTCCAGACCTTGACGGGTTAAAGTTGTTTTGGGGGCATGAAAGGGACCAACAGTATTGTGCGGGTGGTTTTAATGTTATGGCTAATTGACACACAGTACTGTGCAAAAGTTTTCAACTACCCCTCATTTCTTCATATTTTGCTTCCAGACATCCAGGCTTTCTTGTATTTTAATCTTGTCTTGAGGAACACTTCTCCACGCTAGAGCCCTGCATTGGGAGCGGGATCCTGCAGGTCCCAGGGGACCCAATGCAAACCTTGCGGGATTGGGTGGGTTTAAAGTTGATGCGGGCGGGAGCAACAGCGGGCGGGAGCGGGGTGATAAAAATAGACATCGGGTCCCAAAATTGTTAGCAGAATGGAGGATGCAGTTGAAGTTGTCAATAAAATTAAGAAGGGAGAATATAAAACAAAACTAAAGATTGGGAAATCGGTAAAGAGCTGGACTTTGTGTTGTGCGAAGTGTGGCAAAGCGCTTGTCTACAGTGGGCCACATGTCAAGCAAGAGACTACTAAAAAATGTGGTGAACTGTGCTGTAGACATTTGGCCTCATGATTTTTTTGCCAGGAATGGCTTTACTGACATACTTCAGCACTTGGCAAGTTTAACGTTAAAGACATTCTGCCTCATCAGGCATGTTGAGAAAAGCGCAGGAGGTGCCGGCATCCATGTCAGGAGATAAAACTTATAATTGAATGTGGATGTGCTATTACAGCAGATATATGGAGGAAAGATTACCACAAAACATTCATATCCAGCACTATCCACTACACGAATGATGACTTCAAGCTGGTCTCGTGGGTGCTTTTTGTGGCTCTCTTAGTGTTTCACATCATCTGTGAAAGAGTCAGTGCGCGCCACTCACTTAAAATAACAGAACATGGATCGTTTTGTTTTTTTCCCTTTTTATTTATACACATATATATATATATATATATATATATATATATATTTTTATTTTTTTATTTTTTATTTTTTTTTTACATGTATCTTTATTGGGTTTTCACATTAGAAAAATATGAGTTTCAAGACAACTGTACAGTTTCCAAAATTAACCATCCTCCCAAGCCCATGCACCCCCCCCCAAAAAAAATTGCTCTACATCAGGATTATATAAAATAATAATAGTAATAATAAC
>JBBPCX010041347.1:0-15393 GCA_037974365.1 Hydrocynus forskahlii | reverse complement strand
GGGAAACGAGGGACAGGTGGCACTCAGACGGGGCGCGACACAAACGGAGCAGACACACTAGGTAGGGGACAAGGGACCCAACACAGACTGGACACAGATAAGGGGACGGATAGAAAATAAAGGGAAAACAGGGGGGAAAACTAATACTCAGGGGACTGGGACCGGGATAGTCGTGACGGGGACGAAGTGGCCGTCACATACTGCAAGAACTGTGAGCAACCGAATCAGCATTATTTGCCACAGTGATGCCATAATCTAAGCCCCCAATATGCAGCCTATTATTATCTTAGAATTTGTTGTGTTCCAACTTTTTAAAACATTCCCCTTTTTAAAAAAAAAGTTATTTTAACTTTTAATACTTTATAGAAAAGTCTCTTTCTGTGCTGTTTCAGTCTGTGCAACCTCCAGCCTGAATTTAGCTTGAAATGTGTGTTTTTCTTTCTTTCTTTCTTATTTCTTGCTGTTACAATTTAAGCGTCCTTGACTCACATTAATTTTTCTTAGGAAACTATACGACTGATTTGCGGTCCCTTCCATTTGATGTGTTTATTTCTATAACTTTCATGCTAGGTCTGTTTCTATGAGTTGATCTCATAATTTTCAAAACATGATAAGGCATCAATTTAATGCTACCAGCAAATACGATAAGCGGTTTCGGACTATGCCTGAGTCAACAATGATTTGTGTGTGTGTGTGTGTGTGTGTCTGCTCTTTATATTTACTAAATGCCAGATGATGGAGAATACAAAATGCTAGATGTTTGTTCCAGTTTGGAATTAGAGGCCTAATTTTAATGTTATTACATTTTTGGTTACAAAGGCTAAAGTTAGGTTTGGGTTACGTGTAACACAGCACCATTCAGCCACAGCCATACAGTCACACTTTATTTTGACGGTCCCCTTTAGATTATCTTCAGATTACTCGCAAACTATCTGGTGAAACTCAGTGGATTACCAACAGCATTAGGGTAAGGTTTAGAATAAGAATTAGATTATAGGTTTGGGTTAAGGTTAAGATTTTGGTTAGGATTAGGTTGAGATTAGGTTTAAGGTTAGCTTCACAGAATCATTTATACTCAACTTAAAGTTCAGTTCCATTCAATAGATATATAGCGGGCCATCCAAATAAAGTGTTACTGATACAAATGCAAAAATATAGCACACATGCAAAACAGCATACAAACGTATTGTGTACCATTGTATGCAAAAACATTTTATACAAGTTAGTATTCTTGATAAACATCAAACCTACCCAGGGAAAGCAGGAGAAAGGTAGTCATTCAGCTAAATCTAGGGCTTTTTATGAAACAATGATGCTGACCGGTGTGACTTGTCTCTTTTTCGATGGGCAACTAAAGTCAAATGAAGCAAAGCAAGCTCTCAGGAATCTGGTGATAAGACGCTAACATTGGACCTTACTAGGAAAGCCAAACACTGCTTGTGTGTGTGTGTGTACGTGTGTGTATGTGTGTACTTTGCGCACACTTGCGTGCATGATGTATTGTGTATATATATGAGTGAAACTGGCATGATGGGGCCGACAGGCAGGCGCTTCCAGGAGACAGCTGGAGAACATGAGCCAGGAGAACAGCTGAGCACACACCACCGTCTTCTCCACTTTCATCTACGGCTCTTTTTTCACAGAAGTTCTTATTATTTTCCCATCTTCCACTGATACTCAGTTCAGCAGAACGTGTGCCTACACGGTTTCATGTAAAATCCATCTGGTGTTCGAGACTGGGTGGAGCTGGAGTGACCTTTATACTGAAAGAATACATTTACCACGTTTACGATATTATGCATTCTGTATATGCTATCAGTGCATTGCTGTGTTGACTTGCCATAGCAACCATCTGATCATCATTTGCACTCATTTCTTTTTATGACTCCTTCTCTGTGTTTCTCATCATTCATTATTCCGTCATTGGCTAACGGCTTACAGGAAAATTGTGTCACCCTTTCAGAATGTCTGTGTAATTCAATGGTTATGATGTAAACAAAGTCAACAAAGTCATTCAGAGTGGATTGATATGAAATTCATATTTTAAAAAAGTGTTCAGTGACAATAAAAGCTACCTAAAGAGGTGTTGTTTTACTTACAAATATTATTTAGTTTTACAGATTTGCCACATTTGACCACTACCACCCTTACATATAAAAAGGTAAATCGGTTCACTGTGGTTTTGGACTTGTTGAAGCATTGACCTCACAAGACTTCTGAGGGCGTGCTGTAGAATCTGGCCTCAAGACATTAGCAGCAGTTACTTTAAGTCCTGCAAACTGTGAGAAGTGTTCTTCATGGAACGCAGTAGTGTGTCCAGCACATCCCACAAATGTTTGATCAGATTGAAATCTGAGGAATTTGGTGGCCATTTTTGCAGTGTGATAGAGTGTGTTATCCGTGCTGAAAGAGGTCACTGCTATCAGGATGGAGAGTACTTGGTCTGCAATGTTTAGGTAGGTGTTACATGTTAAAGTAACATCCACATGAATGCAGGACACAAGGTTTCCCAGCAGAACATCGCCCAGAGCATCACACCGCCTCCACCAGTGTGACTTCTTCCCACAGTGAATCCTGGTGCCATCTCTTCTTCAGGTAAGCATAACACACACACACACAAGCCATCAACATAATGAAAAAGAAAACGTGGTTCTTTTGACAAAGCCACTTTCTTCCATTACTCGATGGTCCAGTGCTGATGCTCACAAGCCCATTCCAAGTGCTTTTCTGAGTAGACAGGGGTCAGCATGGGCTGCGCAGCCCCAAACACAGCAGGCTGTGATGCACTCTTTTTCTGACACCTTTCTATTACAGCCAGCATGAACATTTTCAGCAAGTTGTGCTGCAGTAACTCTTCTTAATCAGACATGCTAGTTTTTGCTACCCTTGCATCAATAAGCCCTGGGTGCCCATGACCCAGTCACCAGTTTACCGGTTCACTTCTTTGGGCCACTTTTTATGAATACTAACAAATGCGTTTCAGGAGCACCCCTGAAGACCTGCTGCCTCAGTTGTTTAGCCATTGCATTGAAAAGTATGTGTTCCCTACAAAAATAACACATTTATGGCTGGAGGATGGGGAGGTCAGATCTACTTCTGATTCTGATGCAGTAGGCCTTAAATATTAGGCTTTGAAGAATCCAACCAAAAAAGGAGTAACAGTGCCTAAGCGTACAAACAGGTCTAAAAGTTTAGTGGAATGTAATTTCTCACTCACCCAGACACTAACCCTGCAACAACACAAAGTCTCTCTTCATTTATTACAGCACAATCATAAGCAGCAAAACAGCTGAAATACAAATATAGAAGAAAACAGCTGGCAACATGGCATAAACCTACATCCATCTTCTTGTTCAGCCTACTGCAGTTTAGCCCCACCCATCTGCACTTCTTTTTGCAGTCCATTTATGGACCACAGGGACTTGAGAGTGAATGGTACATTTTGAAGCTGTAACCATGTTTAAACACAAAACAAGACATAACAAGAAATGTTTTGGGATCCACTGTTCCTACACCTCAGGTCTTTTTTCTGCTATGTAAAGCAACCTTGGGTTTGTGAAAGGCGCACACAACCGTCACAACCTCTCTCCCACCCATGTTTCATCGAAGGCAGCTGCTGAATTGCCTCTTCTTAGAACGTTTTCCTCACTCGAGGTCAATGATGCCAAAGAATCTCTCTTCTCTGCATTAAGCTCGTGCCTGGATAGTCTGTGTCCAATGTCCACCGAACCGACTCTCACCTACTCTGCCAGACACAAACCTTTCAGCAGAGGTCTTTGTCTCCTTCTTCACTGAAAAGGTGGCGACTATCAGTTGCCAATTCTCTGAATCACACAGTGCCAACATCTCAAAGATGCAGAGTCTTTTGCCCCTCTCAAGCCATCTCCTCAACCATCATGCCAACTATTGTGCATGTGTTTAATGCCTAAGTGCATTTCCTTGCATCTTTGCAATTCAGAAATTTCATCACTCTCTGTGCTGTCTGAGGATCATGTGAGAAACTGCGCTTTTCGTCCTCAAGCCGCGATTGAACGGTCAGTACATTTCAATTTCAGCGGCTGCAGGTGATGCATGAGTTACACCTTTATGAAGTGCATGCAGGCCTTTAGACTGCGGGCTGTTTGTGAAGGCCACTGATAGAAGACGACAGGCTCTAAATGCCACGTCTGTCGGCCCTACTGTAGCACAGAGCCACGCCGCTATTAGACTCACTGCCCGTGCAAGTGTATCACAGAGCTGGGGAGAATGGACTGTCTTCATGGTTACAGTCCATGTACATGTAGGCCTGTGTGACCGAGTCTGACCTCCCATCTTTAGTCTATCATTTCCCTTCTCATTTATATTCCTGTGTTGCACTGCTCTTGTCTTTCACTCACTCACTCACTCTCTCACACACTGCCCCCCCCATCCTCCCCCCTGCATGATCCTCCCTCTTCCCCTCTGACAGGACGAGTTCATGTCAAATTAGAATTACTCCTCACCCCAAGCCTCAAAGCGTCTCTCTCCCTCCCTCTCCATCCCTCTCGCTGCTGCTGGCAGTGTGGTGAGCCGAGTGACGGGGTCATGTGTTTACATGTTGGCAAAACAAGCCCATGCCTTTTAAATCTCCTGCTGCTGCTGCTTTTACTCTCCTCATAACCATACTGTATTCCAAAATGTGGTATTACATATTACTCAAACTATTTTATACACATTTATAATTAATACTATGTACATTTACATGAAATAATGTAGACATCAGAACATATTTTCAGTGTTTTGTGGAACAATCATGGTGATCAAGAAGTTATTTATTAATTTATGACACGCTTTAGTTATAGAGGTTGGCCTTCATTTCACGCCATTAATATCCAAACAGTCCAAAAAGGAAAAAGACCACATCTAATGCTAATTTTTGGCAGGGCTAGAAGGCACTGAGCCTTACACTCCGGTAATGATCTATTTACATTCATTTTTGTCAACTTGCCTACCCTGACATTTGGTCGCCACTTTTAAAATATGTAAAGGATTCTGGATATGAATTTTTATTATATCTTCGTTCCTGACTCTACAGTTTTGTCAGTTATTTTAGAACCATTTACAGCTCTTTTGATCATTATGGACATTTAAAATTGTTATCCTTCTTTGTACTTGCTTTTTTAGCTCTTCAGAACAGAACGCACATCTAACAAACGTTATCTTTTTCTAAGAACACACTGCTGAAGTGAACTGATATCACTCGTGCGCTATTGCAAAGATTTCCAATCTAATCTGCGAAAGACATGTTTTCATTCCACACAAGCAAGAGCACACGGTGTTCTCTCAACTCATTTATTCAGTTAGTCTCATCGTCAGTCAATCGAGTGTGTTCCTGCTTTTCTGAAATAAAATCTGAAACCTCATCTTCCCTTTGTAGATATGATTGGATTCAGTCTTCAAAATGGATCCCGCAGTATGGATTCAGAGGTTGGATTCGAATTGAATGGCCACCAAGAAATAAAGGATGGAGGTCTGTAGAAAGTCACAGAGTTTCTGAAATGTGCAAAAATGCAAAGGTTCTATTCTATTCTATTCTGTTCTATTCTGTTCTATTCTGTTCTGTTCTGTTCTGTTCTATTCTATTCTATTCTATTTTATCAGGTGTGATTTCTAAGCTATGTAACTCTAGTTTTGTCTTGTGATGCTGACATGGAAGAAAAATAACTGAAGTGGGAATTGCCTTCAATTAAACTTGATATGGACATGGGGTCCAGGCATCGTTTCTTCTTTTACTCTGATTTTATTTCCACCCTGATCAGCCAAGTCTTCCTCTTTCCATGAGAAAATCACTGGCTGAAAAACCTACTGTTTTACACAGTTGTTTATTCCCTTGGGGATATACATGTTACCGTTACCAAGCAAGGGGTGCCCCGTACAAGTAATCCTCGCATTGTAAAAGAGATTTTTGACAATTGCTACTTGCTATATGTTGTCTCCTAAACATATGGAGTGTGTGTTCACATTAAACACTCATTAAATGACAAAAGTATGGCTTTTATACTCTCTGGATGGTACAGCTTCATCTCCATCCTCTTTATTCTGAGTGTGTGTGATTCAAACACTCAAAGAAAAAACAACCCAGTATTAACCTGCTCATCCTGCTTTTGTATTATTGTAGCCTGGATTGAAGTTTTTTGTTAAGGAGACAGCTCAGTGAGGGCTGAAGTCTTTTGCTGAACACAGAGTGGATTGTGTTAGATACAGTGTGATCCCATCAGTGGCAATGAGTTCATCTAGGTGAAAAAGTGTTGCAGAAGTCATTGGGTGCATGCATGCATCCAAGGAAAGCACACCTCACAGCCCTTCACATTTAGAGCTCCGGATTCGAGGTAATTGGTTTCTTTCTGACGCACTTGCCATTTTATTCTTTTCCCTTGTCATTTTTCAAAGATATATGCAGTATAGAGACACATAGGGTATGTGCCCTTTACAAGGTTTCTAAAGAAACAAAAGAAGTCTTAAAGCATGCTGTGTGAGACTTTAAGAGAAAATTTGCATTCAACGTTGCCCAAACCATTCAACTGCAGTGAAGGCTTAACATATATTTTATTTTACCTTAATAGACACCTTTAATTATTAAGTTCATTCGTTTTATTAATAAAGAATTTCTTTATCAATGGTTTTGCCTCTTGCTTATTTATCATGTGGGTTTATGGGCTGGAAATCCCAGTTTATTAATGGTCTTTTCAACTCCAGACGGTTCTGCAAACATTTACTCTGCTGCTTTGGCTGCGAAGGCAAATATTTTTGAGGAAAAGTTTTCCTAACAAAGATGTCCTGTTCAGCCGTTTTTGGTCTAAGCGTATGTAGTCGCCAGGTCATAAAACTGATGTAGAACAAAGTTACTCAAAAGGTAATGACTAATTACTCATCCCAAACTGTAATGAGATTGCTTTATTTGCCCCCTTACTGGAAACAAGTAATCTCGTTATGCATGGCTTTTTTCGTATTCTCCACAATCCAAACGTACTTGGAATGAAAAGTAAAGTTGGTGCTCCGTCTTCCTCTCTTTAACGTGAGGATCTTGATTCATCAGTTCCATATTAGCATGATCAGAATCTTTTACAGATTGCTCAGACTTTATGGTGCCTCTCCTGAAGCTGGACAAGGTATCACCCATTTAACCTAATAGTTAAGTCTACTGGACATCCAAACTGTGCTCCTTTTCCCACTTTGAAATACTTCCTTGCTGCTATAGCACCCCTCAAGGTCAAAATCTTTTCTGGTAAACAGAAAGCGCCATGGAGGAATTTCACAGCAGTAACAAATCAGGAGAGAATGCAGGAAAGCTGAGCGCCGCTGGAGACAAACTAAACTTCAAGATAGACTCAGACACAGCTACAACCTTGAGTTGGGCAGAGCCAGAAAGGCATATTTCTCAAATATAATTAACAGGAACCCTAAGAACACTCGATTGCCACGGTAGAGAGGTTGACAAATCCCCAGGTGAAGTTACCCCCAGAGTTCCTTACAGTTTCAAAATGTAATGAATTTGCATCTTTCTTCATTTTGTTCTTTTTACTATTTTTATGCATAATATTTGCATAATATTCCTGCAAAGCACACTGAATGATCATTGAATGATAATGGGCTATAGAAATGACCTTGACTTGACTTGACACATTTAATTTAATGTTCAAAATGTCTCTACAAAATGCTAAGGGACGCTATAGCAGCAGTAGTTTATCAACACCGTTTTATTATTATGGTGGTAATAAGATTTCCCCAAGCTACTAATGTTAATGAGTGTATGCTGCTCTCATAAAACATGTTGATGCTGAAGGAAGCTGTCATAAAACATAGAACAGGTTTGATGGGATTGCTTTGCAATGGAAGAAACCTGCTTCACTTTTTTTTTAGTGCCAAACAGCAGAGGATCATCATTTATGTTAGAGAATCTCTTAGTGTGTCTCAGAGCTCCCTAGTTCAGTAATTGGATACATCACAGGGAACTTGAATTTCCAGCTTTTCCCCTCATGGAAACTGTTCCAGTGCATGGAACTGCACTGCACTATGAAAAACAGCGAGCATCAGCGTGCACTATGCTCCCTGACCAGAAACAGTGCAATGTTTTTAAGAGGATGAATGGTCATCCCTTAGATTAGTAAAAATAAAGCATGAGAGTCTTTTGATGTTTTTAATAATGTGGCCAGAAAGTGCATATTGTTACTTTGTTTTGTTCTGGACTTAAGAGAAAGAGTAGGAGATGGTCGTATGAGCGCAATCATATCTTTAAAGCCCAAACAAACTAAGTACCCCTGACTTCCACACCCCAAATGCAAATGTCAAGTGCACTCATGAGTGCAGGTGCAGAACTCTGCCATTAAACACGGAATTCTCCTCATCAAGAACGGATAGAGATTTCTAATAAGCCTGCCTGTTCTTCCATAAGCCTGAGTGAGGCATTCTGGTGCTTGTTTCATCATCAATCTCAAGATCGCTACCAATATAGTGTGATTTTAATACGGCTTTCAAATCTTATGTTGCATATTAAAAGGCTTTTCAGCTCTGATTTATACAGATGTTTCAGTCGGGGTGATGGAGTGACACTTCATTTTAATTGCACAAGCATTTCAGTTCAAAAGATGATTGTGGACGAGATTAAGGTCTTGTTAATAAACCTCTTGCGGAATGTCCCGGCTTTGGAAAGTCTCTGACAAACAAATTGTCAGAAAAAAATGGCTCTTCTTTTGCATACGTCCTCATGAGCAGACAGGCCGCAATCTCGCAGACACGCTATACCAGACAACTGATTGATGCAGAGGACATGCATTAAAATAGAAGTGCCACAGGCTAAGTTGTCCTCACACCATGTGGCGTAACAGCAGCTGTGATATATGTAATTAAGATACAAATAATTTAAAGGCGTATAATATCTCTAAAATCAAATCACATCACTGGCAAGGTCACAAAACCTAATAGCTCCGAAAAAGTACAGAGGCTGGTGTTTTTAAATTGTGTGAAGAAATGAAGAGATCAAAAATGGAAATAGAAAGTTTTGTTGAATCATTGACGATATGAAAGACAATACACGGTGTCAAGAAGACGTTATTATCACGTACGTCTCTGTGTATCAAAACATATACAACTGATACTGTACAAAGGGATGGCAATCACATAAACACACAATATTGCATTTATTAAAGTTTTTTGGGGAAATTAAAACAAATAAGGTTTTAGAAGTACACTACAAAAATATAGACTATCGAAAATGCAAACTTTCACCCATCCAGTGGGTTATTCTGTATACAAAATGTTTTAATAACTTAAATAATCATGATTAATGGCATTGACCTTCAAGCCGCACAGCGAACTGGTGGCTCTATGCCTATCCTGGAAGTCAGGATTTTCACTTCAGGATTGTTCCACACAAATGTCAGAGAGGAATTGACCATCTTGGAAGCATATGTCTGGTCAAAACTGTCACTTTGGTCCTCAGAGAAATGGTTCACCCAATCTCCAATTTTACCTTCCAAAAAGAGAAAGCAGAGCATGTTTGAGGCATGTAGCTATGGCAGTTTATTGTACAGTTCTAATTTGTTGTATCATTATGAATTCAATCGCTTTCAACTCTTTCAGCAGTTCTGATATAAAGGAAGAACATAAAGGAAGATCTGGGGCAATCTTGAGATTCTGAAGACTCACCTTTCCTCATGAACTTGCCCTTGCTGTGGTCCATGATATCCTTAGGGATAAGCGTATAGTTGACCATGGCGTTTTCTCTCATAGTGCTGAAGCTACAGCCCTTTTCTGCACGGGTTAGCTCCTCCTCCGCCAGGGGGCACTGCAGGAATCTGCTCACTCTTTCCAGAGAGCCACGGAGGTCCTGCACAGTCAATAACAGTTCATTAATACTCATAAGCAGAATGCCAAGTGGTCCCATCTGAGGATTTATTCTGAAATCTCTCTGAGTGTGCTATGCTAGCAAGTGTATAGCCTGGGACAAGGCATTCTAGCTGAAGTAAAACTTTCCTATATATGACTTTGCTTTAGAAGGGGAAGCATTCTTAACCCATACTGTATCTTATCTCCAATAAATTTTTGATCATGTACGTTGGCCCATTTATCATAAAATTCTCACAAATGTAAGTTAATGTACTTAAAAAAAGCATTGAAAATGGAGATGAATATGACTATCTAGGAACCATAAAATAATTTCAAATGAGACATCAGCCTTCTTCCTGAAAAGCCTGTATGGTTAAGGTCAGTGAAGAAAGGTTGTCTTACCTGCCACAAGTCTTCATATGTAATATAAAAGAAGTTGGGAATCTTTCTCTCATTACTGGTCCAACCCTTAACATGATCAAACCACGACCCATAATGCACTAGAAAAAAAAAATAGAGCGAGATGCATTTTATAGCAGACTGAATTTGCAATCTCAAAACCAGCAAAACGACTTAAAATGATGACTCCAACTGACCTGTCCCCTCCATGAAAGCACTCAGAAACTCCGAGAATAAGCCTGGCTCGGGGAGAAACTGGGCAATTTTGTGGAAGTGGTAATAAGACACAGCCACATCTTTAGGGTTCCTCGCCACATATATAACCTGAAAATAAAAACAAGTTAAATCACCTAAATGTCGCAGAGTGGGGTTTTAGCTTGGTGTTCAGAGAAGAAACAGATAAAGTAAAAGGTTTCCTATCAGAGCTCTCTCTCAGCTCTCAAGCCTCTACTTGAAAACCCCCTTTGTTCTGAGAGATGCTGTTTGTGGACGGGAATGTTAGGGTCAGGCTATTTCATAAAATGTGTGTTTTTCTTTAAATCAGAGATGTTTTCAGTGCTACTGTCATGTGTTGGAGAACATAAGATAAAGTTGAGCACAATTATATATGGCATACGTTTGGTGATTTGCCGGCTCAAACACACCTGGTTCAAAACAAGGTTTAGGGAGTGTGTTTGAGAAGGGGCACAGAGTTGGGTGACAGTGATGCTTGATAGTTTTTTTAATATTTCAACCAAAGAATTTTGCTCCCACGGAATGTTCATATTTTTTAAAAACATTTTTTCACTGATTGTCCCTCAACTGATGCAATTTTGAGTGATAAAAACTTTATACTAAAAACTCATTTGCGTGTGAAGCTTAATAATAGCGATTACAAATTCTGAAATATGCTTGTGTTGCAGAAAGTATCCCTTCTCATTCTACTCATTTGGCCACAGGGCCCCCCTCTCCAGTCCTGGCACAATTCATAAAAGTTTATAAAAGTAATTACAAGTTGCATTGGGAGCATGTAGCTGACACTGACATGTATTTTTCCTTGCACGTAGGAATTTTATAGTGACTCTTTCCGTGACGAGCGATGACACGGAGCTGCTCCCGATGACGTGGAGCTGATTTATCTCGGCCTGCCGCCCACTGTGCATGTGACTGATTGCAGATACCATCAGTTCCTTACTATGTTGGTGGTCACTCAGATGAAAGGCCTCTTTAAAACTGAAGTAACCTTCACAGAATGCCCAGGTTCTATAGCATTACAATGTTTTCATAGAATCACCCTTTACCATTTAGGAGTCTTTACTTTTAAAAATGTGTTTAATGATCTTTGCATGGCTGGTTGTTACCTTAGCTTTGGATTTCCGCAGGGCAGAGGACAGTAGCTCGTATGGCAGATGGGTGGTGAGGAGATGAGGTCCCTGAGAAGACTTCAGGACGTCGGGACAGTAATACTGCTCCAACCAAGGGGCCCGTGCCCAATTCGGCTCTGTCTGAGTCCTGTGCGGGTCTCCTTTGGAGGACACTAGCGTGACTATCTCCTGCATCCAAGTGGTTCCTGAACAGGAAAGAAGACAACGATTAATTCAACATGATGAAAAAGAGACTATACAATAATGTGATTTTATCTGTGTTTCTAAGAAAAAGATACAAATGACATCATAGAAATACTGGGCAGAAAAATTACAGTCATGCTGTAAAACACCACAGTACTGTTTGTTATTCAAAAAATAACAACATGTAGAACTGGCTATATTTGGTTTTGTCCACCTGTTTTAATCAAATTTTTGGTTTTGTCCTCCTGTTTTTAATTAATGTGTAGCAAAATAATGTTCTACTAGTGATGCTTTAAAAAGGCTTAACACTTACTGTCTATAAATCAGAACTCTTTAAAACATACTACAAAGATAAACAAAGTGAAAAAAACTGTTACAACTTTAGTTGCCAGTGAATTTTAATGGGTTTTAAACTGGGTTTGAAGCTGTCCACCTTGAAATATGATGCGCAGTGAGGCTCCCTGCCTCTACAGTCTTGGTACAGAAAAAAAGAGCTGTTACCTGATTTGGGATACGTCACAATCAGCGTGTCGGTATCCTGAAATTTGAAGTTGGCGGCGTAGCGGAATGTGTCCTGAGTGTGCAAGTGTCCAGGGAAGGTGATGCCACCAAAGGTCTCCGTCACATCGAGCCGAGCCATGTCTGGTTGCTTGTTTTGTGTGTGTCAGTCTGAGAATGTGTGGCTGAGAGGAAGTCTAGACCACTTAAATACACACTGTGGGTGTGTATACTGCAGCTCAGCTAAAGTTCCAGGGAATTCCAGCGTCCTAACTGTAATGAAATAATCCATAGAAACTCTGATATACTTCCCCTTCCTTAAAATAGAAGTGACATTTACATAAATAGCTTTATTTTAACTAGACTTGGAATTTTTCTAGACTCTTAAAACAGAAGTTTGTAATGTCATTTGTAATGTCATTTCAGTAGTTTTTTGCTGCCCAGACTGCCCAAAATGTAACTGATCAGCCAAGACATGTTGAGCTGGTCTTCACAAATGCAGTTTGACATTTGAATGCCCAAGGCTTCATGATGACTGCTGCTATTGTTTCGGCTATGTGCCATATTTTTGGGCATTTTATTAAGGTGTAAGATACAGTCTGTACCTAAATTACAGACTAAATTACCCATTAAAGATTAAAATCATAATAAAATTTGAAGTAAATGGTGATCCAGACATGCGGTTTGCACTTCTTTAATTTTTTAAACATATCTTGGCTGAGAGAAAGGAGAACTCAATCAGTTTGATATTTTGGCTGAAACTGACTCTGTAATAAGACGTCATCACTGTATCCCTGAACCTTCTCCACATTTGCTCTACTGATAACATTAAATGTCTTATACTCATCTGTAATAGTTTGACTAATATCCTTCCAGGCAATGAATGAGCAAGTGTCACGGTCAAGCTATATCAGACTACTCACAATGCCTTTAAGAGCCACCCCAACTAACTGTATTACATTCATCCTGGCCGCATTCATAATTGCACCCTATTATAGAAATAGGGCACTACATGGTGTGTAATAGCATTTTCTGCCCATGGTGATTAGCTAGTCCCTTCAACATGTAGCATATACTATGTTGTGAATAGTGAATGGGTTTAGATCTCCGTGCTGGAACAGTACAGTCACCTCTTCCAGGGTGTGCTATGGTGAGCTAAGCATATTCCAGAAATTCTTTAGAAATGTTGCAGTCTGTTCTTATCTGCTTTATTCTACCCATCACACTGTTTCTTTTGAATTATATTTTGCCTCATGATCTTGTCTACACAGATATCTCAAACAGGAATTTTCAGCATATCTGATTTGGACAGATAACAAAGGACAAAAAGCCATCTCTCTGAACATTTTGAGCATTATATGTTTTTTTGCAGTATGAATGGCAAAATGTCCACATCTCTGACTCAATGTGTATGTTGTATTAATACTGGAAGTAGTAGTTATTATTTTAGACAAAGGAAGACACGTGAAACTCTAGTTTCATATCCAGTGCATGCAAATGTAGCAGAAGTGTAAGAAATACATATTGCAGGAAGTGTGCTAAAGCCTGCAAAACGTTTGACATCTCAGCCAAACACTTCTATACAACACTGAGAAACCATGTTTACAACCAAGTCTAATGGTAAAGCATGTTTCAAAATGAAGTTCTTTGGAGCTGAGAGGATTTATTGCGCAGATTATTGCGTGGATGTGTGACAGAGGGGGAACTTGTGATGGTGGTGGGAAGGAGGGATTTCCTATGGGGGTCAGTGGAGCAGTTTATACTTTCTATTTCTAATTTCATACTTTCCATTTCAGTGGTCACACAAACAACAATAGAAAGGATGCCAGCTCACAGTGCTTAAAGCTTTGAGTCTAGAGGCAGCCATTAGTGGATATATATGGGCGTCTGGTTTCATGCTTTCGTTACAGCTGTGGGGAGTTTAGTTTAAGTGATTGCATACATTGCATTCATTGGTTCGGGTCTGTGCCGTATTTTTATATAAGGGTGCTTTCACATATGTGGTTCGGTTCATTTGGTCCGAACCAAGGGCAACAAATGATACATTGTAGCATTTTTCTGTCGTTTTGGGTCCTTTTCACACTACACTGATTGCTCTGGTCCGAACCAGTTGAAACGAACCAACATGCAGTCACGTGACAACATCTACATCACTCGCTGGCCAGATGTGCCACGGAACGTATTTCCTCAACTGCTTTTCGATTGGTCAGCGCTAACTGTAACAAATACGTCTCCTCATCCCATAATGCACAGAGCAGCTCACTACGGCAGCTGGATTAGTGCAAAAAGGCGCAGTACTTTTTGCAGTTGGGTCTGTTCGAGTTCGGACCATGTTCTCACCACAAACGAACCGCTCCAGGGTTCGTTTGAGAGCGTTCCGAGACCACCTCTTCAAGGAGGTCCACCTCTTCAAGGAGGTCTCGGTACGCTTTTTTGGTCCGCTTTTGGTGTGCACTCTGGTGCGATTGTTACATTCACACATGCCCAAACGAACCGCACCAACTAGGAAAACGAACTCTAGTGCGATTCAACCAAACTAAATAAGGCATGTGTGAAAGCAACCTAAGTTCCCCTGGGGGGCCAGGTTATGCTTCACCACAAACAGCGGGGTGATCACAGTTAAATTAAGAAATGCTTTTGCAAAGATATAGGCATATTTATGTTGAAGCTTATACAAGGTTTTGCTTGCTTCCAGTTGAGGTATTACAGACTGTTGAGCTGAAAGTTTACCAAGCAATGCATGTGGCACACATACGGACACGTGGACAGGGGGCGTGGCAGGAAAATCCCAGCTCAGAGTTCCAGAGAACTAGACGGGGGGCGTGGCAGAGCCGGCACAGATGTGACATTCATCAGTAGCTAACCATTAAAAAGTGCAGAGGTATGTTCTCTGTAGGGTGAATACTTTGTCTTTTGCACAACTGAATGTAGAAATGCCTGTTTTTTTCTAAAAACCTCATTACAAACCAGTAACCGAGAACGTGTACTTCTTTTGTTTAAATAAACAGGAAGTCTATTCTCTACAGTACTTGTGACGGCCACCTCGTCCCCGTCACGTCTACCCCGGTCCCAGTCCCCTGAGTTTTAGTTTCCCTCCTGTTCTCCC
>JBBPCX010041336.1:0-15394 GCA_037974365.1 Hydrocynus forskahlii | reverse complement strand
TAGGTACCGGTTTTTGCCGCCATCATTTAACCAGCTACAGTTCAGTAGCATAATGCTTTAAATATCATTTTGGGCTTTGAAGTTGGTAAATGGTTAGAGATCATTCTTGTTGGACAGTGTATGTTTTACATACAATACACTGTAAAAAGACAAGTGAGATTCCACAAAAAATACAAAGTGATTGTATAAATCAATTATCACATCACTTACCATGAACATTCCCCAGTGGAACTGATCTTACATGACATTTATAAAAGGCCGCCATATCACAGAGGATCCTACAGGGATTATATATTATCTGCACAGCAGCAGTCTTATAGGAGCTATTTTACCCTGAAACATGCATAGAAAACAGTATTATGAGGAGCACAATGCAAACATAATTGAAATCAGCAAACCCTCATCTTTTGTTCTGAATTAGACTGAAGCCATTGAAGATCCTGACTCAGTTCCTCAGACCATAACCGCTAAACAACTCTGCGATGTGTTAATGAAAACATATGTAGTGATGCTTTAGTGTGGTGCTCTCATAAGAAAACTCCTTATCTCAATTGTTTTTAACATTCTGGACCATTTGAAAACACCAACTGTCCTTTATAATGCTTGAAAATTTCTTGAAGAATGGACCAATAAAATGGCCTAAAATGACTTGGAATCATTTAAAAACATTGCATGATATATTAACATTCAGTGACAGTTAAGAACATTTTTCTTTCTCTTATAAAGTTTCCACTTGGAAGGTTTGGTTTCGACAGTGACAAAAGATTTACACCCACACTCAAATTACATGTTTTGTTGCTTTTTGGAGTAATAATAAGTTAACACAGCTTCTAGAATAATGAATATAAATCTGAATATAAATAAACTATAATGCGCCATAGCTGTTGAACAGGCCAGATGTTTCATTTTTCCAAACTCATGTTCAATCTATGATAAATTCATGTTACTTTTATCATATGAACAATAATTGTGAGTAAAACTGGAAGACGTCTGTTATATGCAGAGGATGTGTTTTCACTTTCACTCAGAAAACAACACCAAATGTGTGTACTGGATTGTATTGGCCCAAAGCTTTAAAAAAAAAGGTTAAAATATTCAGCTAGTGTTTTATATTCATTTGCCCACTTGAGCTCTCCAACTACCATGAACCTTTTTCTACTTTTTACTTTTTTCTTATTTAAATAGACGTGAATTGCTTTGACACTAAAAGCCTAATTGGCAGAGGAACCAGAGCCATCGTGAAAAAACAGAGGCCGCTATGACCTCAGAAGACCAGAACAGGCCCTCGGTGACAGGGTAAGCGAGACGGAGGAAAAGAGCGAGCGGGGGGGGGAAACAGAGAGGCTATTCGGGTCACGGTGACCCTGGAGAATTTCATAGTGATGAAAAGATAAATACGGCTGGATGTCTTCCTATCACACAGGCCTGATCCCCATCATGTAGGAGAGCCAATGACAACAGTGTCAAAGTCATCGCCTACTTAAAACTTATTACCAGACTCTGGCATGTTATCTGGGGGGGAGGCTAGGGAGGGCTTGGGCCACAGTAGCTACATCACCACTTCACATACACACTCACACACACATACACACACACAGTTCATTCCAGCACCAGAAGAACTATTTTATATCTTTCAAACTCATCACTTCCTGCGTTCCAGAAAAAGAACATAAAGGAAACAGTGACTATTAAAGAAGTTATGTGAATAGGTTATGCCCGCCCCCCCCCCAGTACGTGCTTTATGAGCATCAGGCCGCATCTGCTTGTCCTCAGCAAAGTCACACAGAGTCAACTTTATGGCATCTTCATGCTGAAGACGGACGTGCCTTGTAGCACGCACCCCCCAGAACTGGACAAATTCCTTGCTAAAGAGTTTTGGGTATCTGACCTCTCCTCCCATGTCTGAGTTTGGTCAGCAGTCTGTCTTTTTGAGTGTAATTTCTTAATAGTTCATGTCCGTTACCGCTGAGATTTGTCAAAATAAGGGACGTTTTTGAGCACGAACGCCCAATGACGTTCATCAAGGAATGACAGCGGTCGTCGTTTAGCATTTAATCATCATGTGTGAGGCTAATTGCTGGGTATTAACTTCTGTTTATCAGTAGCAAATGTTAGCTGTGTGTCAGCGGTCAGGATTCCTTTAAACTGACCTCACGGGAGAATATGAAAAGAGTCTGTGGAGCAAAAAGATCATTCCTGAGCTGTTTGTTGAGTAAGTGCTGAGTGTTGGGGACTGGGGCAGCAGAGCATCTGTGAATTCAGTGAACTGTGGTGTGGATTTTTTGCACAGAAGCTACACGGAAAATCACAGCTACCCTGTAAAGAATTCTTGTTAAAAATGACAGTGTTCAGCTCATATGTGCTTTAATAATGCGCACCGCTGTGTGAGGGCCAGTTTTGATGCATTATATAGCTACATGTAGAGATGAAGCTTCTGGTAGTAAATGTTTAAACCTTCATTACATAGTTACATTACATGGTTTCATCACATTGGAGACTGTCGTATAGTTGAGAAGATAAACAGTTCAGTACAGTTTATCAATCATACCATAATCTGAACATCACATAACAGCAGTTACACCACAGCTCAAGGCTTTTTGTTTTTATCTTAACACTCATACAGAAATCACATAAGCAAGTCTATTTAATATTACTTAACACAGAATCAGGCAAGTGTAGGATACTTGCCTCTGGACCAAGAGGTCATGGGTTTGAATCCTACCTTCAGCACACCACCACTGGGTTCCTGAGCAAGACCCTTAACCCCAAGTTGCTCCAGGAAGACTGCGCCCTGTAGTTAGGGAATGGATGTCGCTTTGGATAAAAGCGTCTGCTAAATCCCAGTGATATAAATGTATCACACAGTGTAATATTTTGAATATAAGTTAGCAACATTAGCAGGGTTTCTCCAAACCTCCAGACACCAAACACGTCTTGGCTGTTAGCACTGGGGTAAGGAGTAAATAAATGTCATTGATTGATTGATGAAGTGACAGATCTGATCTCTATTTGTTTCCTGATAATTACTTTAAGAACAGCTTAAATTGCTTGGTCACTTCAGTAGAACTAAAATCATCCAGTATTCCTTCGTAGGCCTGTTTTTGTCTCTTTCCCTACAATGTTCTCTTCTTTTTCTTGTCCCATGTTTTCCTCCTTCTCTCTCTCACCCTCCCACCCCGGATGCCTGTATCTGTACGTACATGTGAGTGTTTTTCACTCAGATCATCGCATTCTATCACATGGCTGACATTCTATGGGATGAATCATCTGATCTGAGGTCAGTTTCAGGATTCCTCTTGTGGTCATTCTACTCAAGGTTCAGACAGAGAAACTGATCTCAGATCAGTTGGGTGGTTAGACAGATGGCAGGAGGCTGGTGAGGTCAGTGGGGTTTTGCGTCAGCGGTCAGGATTCCTCGACAGCTTTTGTGTGTGGGGGAAATTCTTCTTCATGTTCATGCGTTTCTCTGTCAACAGAACAAGGAAGGTCACAGCATACACATGCTCACACGGCTCCTGTCGAAGAGAGACAGAGGGAGAGGGAGAGAGAAAGAAAGAAAGATGAGGGTGAGGAAGAGAGTAAGAATGAAAGAGAGAGGAAAAAGAAAAAGAGAGAGAGGTGAATGAGAACGAGAAAGAGGACAGAGGTTACGAAAGAGAGAAGAGAGAGAGAGAGAGTAAGAGGAAGAGAGAAGGAGTGAGAGAGGCAGAAAGAGAGTGAGGAAAAAAGACATAGAGAAAGAAACTGTCAGCTGAGTTATTGCCAATAGCAGCACAATAGTGATTATTGCCTGCTCTCTCTCTCTCACTCTCTCTCTCTCTCTCTCTCTCTCTCTCTCCTTCTCTCAGTCTTACTCTCACTTTCTCTCGCTCTCTCTTTCTCTCTCTGAACCACAAAGGTGGGAGAATATGAATCTGTCTGATTTTGTGTGGGTGGAAAGTTAGAGCAGCAACAGATCTTTTTCACAGAACGACTAAAAATCAGCTGAATACACACACACACACACACACGCACTCTGATTGAGCTGAGGATGCAGTGAATGTGAGACAGCAGCACATCATTTTCTGAAGATGTCTGACTGATGGTAAAGATGTGTGGGGAAAATATGTGTCAGCCCAAAAAATCCATAAATTCCAAACAGTAAGAACACCATCTCAACAAAAAACAGTTTTCTCTCTCTGTTACACACACACACAGATTCATTTCCATATGAAAGTAATTTTATATTCTTTTAACATTCTAAAACTCTAAAACCCTGCATGCACAAATGTTACACTACTTTTCATCCCATCGAATTGAAGTTACATTACTTACAGTACTTATAATGAAATGTGAATGGAAGAGAGCTTAATTAAATTCAACCAAACCAAAGCAAACTGACTTTACAAGAGACAGTTTAAAGTTAACTGAATTTAATCTAACTGAACTGAACTGAACTGAACGGAACTGAACTGAATTGCATTGAACTGAACTGAACTGAATTGAGGGCCAAACTGTCACAAAATGTATTACAGTTGGAAGCTGTCTGAGAGGGAAAACCTCTCTCTCTCTCTCTATCTGTCTCTCTGTCTCTATATGTCTCTCTCGCTCTCTTGCTCTCTCTCTTTCTCCTCTCTCTCTCTCTCTCTCTCACACACACACAAACACACACAAAAAATAAAAGATTGTTTTATGATCATATTCACTTCTGATTTTCCCACTCTCACAACCCCTGTAGTCCCTGGCAGATAAAAATAGGCTGCTTATTGTTATATAGCTCATTTAGACACCATCTATCACAGAGGCTGTCTGTGTGACAATGTACATAAAATTAGCTGAGGTTTTAGTAGGAGAAACATTCTCACGGTCCATAGACTGCTATTTAGCTCAAATACAGCACAGTATTCCATCATTCTCACCTCTATTTTTTTATAAATATACTAAAGTGTATACATATACATATAAAAATAGTGAAGGGAAAAAAGATTCACTCTCCCCAAATGTAGCCGATCAGCCAGAAACTTTTTGGTGCCTAAAGTTTGCTTCTTTAGTTTTGCACTGGAGCTAAAGTAGCTACCGCTACCACGTAATGAGCCTGCATCATACAAATTTGCCTCACATCCATGTCGGGCTGTCGAATAATCTCAAATAGGCTTTCTCATGTAGTTTCTGACACTGTGTGACATGCTGTTATCTACACAATGGACTGGAGTAAACTGTAGAGCTGAAAACAGTAGTAACAAACATCTTGAAGTGTGAATTTTGCCCATACTGCTGTCCATATTCATAGATAACAGTATACCACATGCTGTCCGAAACCACATAAACTTATTTCATCCAAAAACTAGACATAGTTTGAGGCAAGCCTGTGATCATTCAGGCATTCTGTTTTCACAATTCTAGCTGCTGGATATAAATGTGGATATAAAAGCTAACTCCACTTGCTCCACAGTAAAGCTAAATAGGCAAAAAGCAGTCACCAAGCAACTCTTGGCTGATCAAGTTAAAAGTCAAAGTAAACTTTAGTGTCATCTCAGGTACAGGGTTTCCTCATCTCAGGTACAATGTTTACGCTCACTCCCATAAAAACATCTTACGCCATACTTACGGACTACGCGGGCGAATTAGTTTGGTTGCATGCGGTGGAAGAATACATAGAATATGTAGTAAAAGCAGGGCATGAGTGAGGAAGTTGGCGTCCCCCAGTGCGCTCACTAACATAATTTTGGACTGTTAAAAGTACAAGTACAGTATATTTATGTCCTTTTTCCTATTCTGTGGCTTTGTTGTGTTTTTATGTTCTAGATTATGATTTTACTTCTGTGTTAGGATCGGTAAATGACTCGTTCACCAAAATTCGGGTTACATCACTGTCGTAGGAACGGATCTGTGTCATAAATCGGGGACCCCCTTGTATTCATGTACACAGCGAGATGAGACGATGTGGCAGATTTTGCAGACCACAAAAAGAAACATAAAATACACATATATAAATAAAATATAAACTCTAAACTAGAGGTAGAAATGTGTAATTTACTAAGAAGCGTATTTTTTCCACATCCAACCACAGGTAAAAATTGTGCAAAATGGATTTTTGCTGAACTTTCACTTTTAGGACTGAGTTGTACTACAGGTGGTGTCTGAGTGATGAAAGTGAGCAGCGCTGTGCTGAAGCTGAACGGCAAACGGGAGTTCAGAGCAGAGCAGCCGAGCATGAGCCGACGCAGGAAATCCAGGAAATTCCTAACAGAGATACGGAAATCCGTCCACTGTGCCGTACCACTGGGGGATTGTTTCTCTTTCTCTCTTCTCCCTCTCTCTCACACACACACACACACACACAAACACACACACACACAGAGTGTGCTGTGCCGAGCTGATCTAGGTTTTATGAGCAGTGTGGCACGCCACTAACTGGAATTCTGTCAGCTTTGTGTTTGCATTTATGGCCATGAACTCAGAGCCCAGTTCAATGGAAAAATATATCTTGTTTCGCCCCTAGCCAAACACTGATACTCATCCAAATACTGCTTTCTGTTCACATAGGCAATCTCCTGAAATGGGTCAGTGCAAATAATAAATGCCAGCGATCAGAAGAAAATCCCTGTGGTTTACTTAAGACCCTCCATATGTGGCCCATGCTTCACAAACTTTTATTTCTCTGCATTTCAATGCAAATTTTATAATGCAGCCTGCAAATTATTTGAAATCTCAGAAGTAAGATCCAAAGTGGACCCAAACCGCTGCCTGATCCTGTTTAAGCGATGGAGTTCCCAGGCAATCGCTGAAAATATGGCAGAACGATCCTTCTGATCTTTCTGGCTGAGGCCTTCGCTGCCTTTAATTTTACGAGAACTCTTTTCTTTTGCTGACTTTACATTGCTAGCAAGGAGATTTCAAAGCAAAAACTGTTCACACACACACACCCATAAGTTCTGCGTAGAACTGGGCCACCTGAGAAAACGATATTTAAAGCTACTGATCTGGGTGGTTGTGGTGTAGTCTAGTCTGAGACAGCAGGGACGTTGTGACTATGCCTAGGTAGAAATAACTAAAGCACCTTTTAACATTACATTTATGGAATGAAATACAATCTGAAATGTGTTTCATTTAGCATGTCTTTAACACAAACTTTAAACAAAAACTTTTACACCCACTGAATTTCTTTCTCTCAAATACGCTGCATATTCACACTCAATTGTTCGGCATAAACAAAGAAAACACACCAGCCAACTACCACTGTAAATACCCAGTATTAATAATATACAGTACATTTTAAGTCCTGTTGCTGCCATTAATGATATTTGTGCACAATTATTTTTGTACAGTCTTTGCATTTTTTGCACACTTAACAATTCATAATACTGGATTCATTCACACTGGTGATTTAATTGCACTATACGCTGGTTATCTTGTAAATTGCTTTTTTGCACTCTCTCTTTAGTCCTGTCCCATCCACACTTGCGTGGTCTTGTGTAGTCTTGTGGTGTTCTGCTTTTGTTCCTTGTGGTGTTTTTGTTTTTGTTCTTTGTATCGCACCATGGTCCTAGAGGAACAGTGTTTCATTTCGCTGTGTATTGTGTAGATGGTTGAAATGACAATAAACAGCTACCTGACTTGACTTGATTAGGCATCTCCATTTATTTTTTACGTTAAAATGACATACTTTGGTCTTTTTTTTCAATTAAACATAAGTTCCCTGTGCTTACTGGGGAAAAAAAAAACATTGTCACTTACCTGTGCCCATTTTCAAGGTGTGGATTTTGTATATTAATGGCCACTGGTCCCAATGGCTGTCTCAGTAGAGGGGGTGAGACAGGGGGTATGGTGACCGTGCCATGTGGGAGAGCTCCACAACTGATATATACCGTCTCTAAAGCAGTGACCCCCAGCTCCAGCCTTGGAGGGCCTGTCCAGCACAATTTGGTGATTTCCCTCAAACACACCTGGTTCACCTGTTAATTGCCAGGTTTAGTGCTGGCAATTAACTGTGCTGGACACCAGCCCACCAGGCAGGACTGGGGTTGGGGGGTGCCTGTTCTAATTCGTGGGCATGTGCCAGCATATGACTGCACCGCTGTGTTCAATATAGAAAACTTGTAATTCGCTTCGTAAGTAGCCTTTATTTACCATTTTTTCCACTGCTATGATAATGTACATTTCTGCTAGGTGCGTAATAGATATTTTAACATTTGTTAGCATCCAGGTTATGGTGGTTAATATTTCACAGCAGTTCTCCAGATTTAACACTGACATTTACAGCTTTATGGAACATATTCTGTACTTTGAATGTTACAGTAAATGTTAACTCTGGTTGTTCATGTCCGTGGCTGTTCCAGTATACATAACTGTGCATTTTTAGTCAGTATACACTCAGAAGTCTTATGGTCTAATGGCAGGGTGTGTGGCAGTGCACGTAGGGCTGGGCAGATTGGTGAAATGCCAAACCTGGCTTTCGTTTTTGTTTAGATTTGATTTTCATAGTAAACTGAATAAGTAACTGAATATTTGTCTTTTTATTAAGATGGCAAAAAAGTGTCTTTGGTTGTGGAAATGTGAAAAAAAAAGAAAGCGATGACTGAGAGACAGTCATTTTGTTAATTCATGAGATGGAAATTTTAGGTCTGGTGTAGTGGAAAATAAAGAGAAGGGGGAAATGGCAAAAAGAGTGTGTTCAGTATGAAAGTATTAAGAAAGAACTTATTTGTGTCCTAACATTTTATTCACTCATGTCCATAACAGTCACTATCTAAATGAAATATTACTATGGTACATTAATTTGTGATTTGAAATTGTACTTCATTCATGTAAATCAGGTGCGTTGATGGAGTTTAACGGTATACTCCTGCACTTTTAACCTATTTTTATTGTCAACATGTGTAAAACAAGGTCAACAACCTGGGACAATAATTCTGACACATTTTGCTGTACATATCAAAAGAAAAGAAAATCTATTGGCTTGAAACACATTTAAATCAGGTCAATGGGCAGACTCTGGAGTATTCTATTAACAACTTCAGACAAGAACTGGAGCTACACCGAGGAGAGGAGGAATCATCCAAGTTCTTCTAATCAGCCCACAGAGATGAATAACTTTACTGACAATAAGAACTCTGTGTTAATTCTCACACTATTAATATTTATGTGTATTTATTCCTATGTTATTTCTTTTTATTTACCAGCAACAACACACTTGTCGTCCGGATATATAGTTTTAGACAATGTTCTTAGTGATCTTGGCCTTTTACACACTACACTGGGCGAACGTGTGTGTAATTAATAAGCTACACTAAAGTTGACTCACCATGATAAGCACAGTGATATCTGTTACAACTATTCAACCTTCACCATCCTGAGCTCCAACTCACACTACAGTTCAGCGGCCCAGCACAAAGTCCTCACTCCATAGCAACCTGGTCAAAACAGTGATGCACATGCGCAGGTACACACATAACTGCACAACATTTACAGTTTAGCTTAGCCTTGTTTCATCGTTCACTCTTCACGCTCAAAAGCACACACTTGCACTCACTGTGGTTGGGTGCAGATGCAAAGGAGTTGCAGGATGTGGTACTTAATCTCATGTTGCTACCTGCAAAAAATCTTTTTCATCTCCTTCAACCAGCTCCCCACCTGATTCTTCACTACAGTGTTCTGTTTGTCCTCCTACACAGTGCGGGGGCAAGTGACACATACACACCGCAGGCCTTCTGATGAAATCAAATCTGACCTCACTTGGCATCCTACATGATAGGTACATTTTTTGACATCCTTTCGCTAAATACTGTGGAATAAAAGTGTGTTGTAAGTCTAAAAAAGTTGTAAGTCTATAAGTAGAATGCCACAGAATAGGCCTGTTCTCTCACTATGCATATCCCTATAGATTTTCCTACCTGCCATGTGCAGTCCTGTGCTGCATATTTATTGTAATATGCTTATTGTTGGGCTTTGAGTTTTGCACAATTGCCAATATTGTTATTTAGTACAGCACTGCACTGCTATTGCGCTACATGTAGTCTTATAGTTTTGGTCATGTAACCTGTGTTATCCAGTAAACCCAAGCCATTATCGTGTCAACATAAACTAGAACATTGCTAGCTAACAAAATTTATTTCAGAAGCATTTTCATTTTCACTGACAGCCAGGAACAGTCATAATGTGAAAATCACAAAGTGTACTAAAGTGCACCATGTTATAGTAAAGCCTGATGTCAAAAACTAGTTGTTTGCCCATTTTTAAAGAGTGGTATGGTAGTGCTAATTTCTGCTGTAGTGCTCTGGTAGCATCAATTTAGTATGTTAGCTTGGTGCTGTTCCCATTTGAAAGAGTAAAAAAAATCAGTTTTCCAAGAACAGTCCTTGTCCCCGAAAATGTCCACATTTTTAATTGTGAAATAAAAACAAACCAGAAAGGAAGACCGGACAGCAGAGCAGACAGGTAGACGTCTTGTGTTGTGCTTGTTTTGAAGAAGACAGGGGGCTTGTTGCTCGATATAGCAGTCTCATATCACTCTTTTTTACTACTAACCCAGTTTTTAGAGGAAACTGCTATGTTAAAAACCCCAGAAAGGAATGGTAGGAATCATACTCCCAGGTGATTGTGGGTATTCAGCTGATTTGTAGACATGCAGTCTACTTGGATGTATCTACCATGCAATCTACAGATACAGTACATTTTCTGTTTTTATCTTCTGTTTTTTTATTCTGTTTTTATTTAGACCACCAATGCCTGGACACCTTTATCTTGTCTGTACTGTTCCTGGTTGTTTTCTCTGTCTATCCCAGTGTGTCTGTCATAGTGTGTCTGGTAGCAAGGGTGATAGTTTTGTCTCTCTGTTAGTGTGTTGGTCTGGTATGTATGTATATATGCTTTCATAACAATTGTTGCTATGTTGGACAAGCTTTACAGAAGGCCTCTGTTTAGCGTCCCTACATAATAGTGTGTTCTGCACAGATAAATAACATTTTGCTAGCATTCTCTAAAGCTTACCCAGGCTAGAAACAATAAAGGAACACATTCGCTCAACACAGTTGCCAAATTATTTAGTGTAATCATTCAATCCATGGTTTTTCTATTACAAATACAAAGTCGGAAAATGGGGCACTGTTTTTAAAAATGTTATTCTCGTGTAGACCATCTGATTAGTTAGTTAGTTGTTGAAAGTTTTCCAGTTGCCTCAAAAGGCAAGCTAAAGGCTGAGTTTGCTCTGGCCCTCTTCACTTTTCACCTCCATGTAATTACTGAAGCAAATTCCCTAGGGTCAACCTCACAACCAAGTGCTTGTGTGTGTGTGTGTGTGTGTGTGTGTGTGAGGGAGACAATATAAGCAGATGACGTTTTAGGGACTGGTCCATTTTAATTACCTGTTTTGGTTTCTCTGAAACGTGTTCCCTGGCTGGAAAAACACTCCGGACACCATATCTGCAGAATGATAACCAAGCGGGAATTCCTGTAGAGGGATCCTGAAGAGTTCCCCTGGCTGAGTTTTGGCCTGTAATCAAGAATCTGTTTGTGCACTTTGATTTCACTCTAAATTACTTTTTACCTGTTAAAACTCCAGCCACCATCCTGACCTAAGACTTTTGGTACTTCTGCTATTTCCCAGTAATGAAATGAGGGAAGTCATTCGCTAAATCTCAAAACTTGCCTGATCTTTTTGACTTCGTTTGTGTAATTATATTTAGCAAAA
This sequence comes from Hydrocynus forskahlii, assembly GCA_037974365.1. Classification (NCBI taxonomy): domain Eukaryota; kingdom Metazoa; phylum Chordata; class Actinopteri; order Characiformes; family Alestidae; genus Hydrocynus; species Hydrocynus forskahlii. The sequence continues at coordinate 3,726 of JBBPCX010041336.1, read as the reverse complement.
TTAAGTAATCATCCTCAATGTTCTGTCAGTTATCTTTCCATTTTCTCTTGCCCAGCGCTGATGCGTGTGAATGTAAATGTACATATGGGCGGTGTGTGTTTCACATGTTTACTGTTATAACTGTGTTTACTGTACGACTGTGTTCTTTAGACATTATGTTCTAGGCACATTGCCAGATTTTGAAGCGTTCCATGCAGGCTTCAGAAATTCCCAGAAGGAATAAGACTTCCTTAGCTTGCGTCCCGCGCTGCTAACAAGTCAGACTGCCAGTGGCATCGTTTGTAGCTCTATAAAAATCGAGTCATTTTAGGAATTCAATTAAATTCAGTTCAATTCAGTTTGATTTATATAGTGCTTTTTACAACCAAGTTGTCACAAAGCAGCTTTACAGTCCGAGTTGTCACAAGCAGTCCATGTCCGAGCCCCTAGTGAGTAAGCCAAAGGCGACAGAGGCGACGAAAAACTCTCTCAGCTGGAGGAAGAAACCTGAGGAGAAACCAAGACTCAAAAGGGGAACCCATCCTCCAAAGGTCGACTTGGAGAGAAAGAAAAGAAAGTCTTTATAGGGTTGAATTGAATCTCGGCTTTGAAAGTGCTATTTGTAGTAAAATATGCCACTGCTATCTTTAATCTGTTCCAGTGAAAGGTGGTCATTATTGTGGTATTGTTCATGAAGGAATGTGTTTTGTCTTAATGGAAAAATGTAATGAATGTATGAGAATTGTTGCAGAGTACTGGCCTATTTATGTGGAGTGTAAAATTTTAGAGCCAGAAATTAAACAGTATTCCTCAAAATTAAACAGTATTCCTCATTGGTGTCTAAAGTTTGTTTCTTTAGGTATTATTTGTATAAATGTGATTTTGAAAAGAACCATAGCTGCTATGTATTGCCTTTGACTGCACTGAATTGTTTTAATCAAGCATGTCTGGCTGTGTTTATCAGTGTGGCTCGACTGATTGATTGAATTGCTTTTTAGCTTCACTCAGTCTTTCAACTTGTGCTGAATCAAACAGTGTGATTGGATGCAGGGCTGGAAGATGACTTCACTCTGATCACCTGAAATGGGTTGGTTTCTCCACGGCTTTGTCCTCTGTCTCTGTTCTCACTCCAGCTTTGCCAGCTAAAAGGATTAAGAGGAAAACGAGCCCATGATTGTGAATAACTAACATGCCTTTCTGAATGCAGCTATGTTAAGCCCTCACACCACAGAATCACACTCTCACGCACAGACTGTGTTTGCCCAGTTCGGACGTCACCCTGGTATAACCTTTCACCTCCGCCCGCACAAACACACAATTCAGAATCTAGGTCTTGCCATAGAAAAGAGAGAGAGAGAGAAATGGATAAAGATAGAGCAAGAAGCAGAGAGAAAGAGAAAAGAGAGAGAGAGAGAAAATACAGATAAAACAGGGCTAAAGAGAGGGCAAGGACCAGGGAGAAGGAGAGAGCAAGAAAATAGAGGGAGAAAAACAAGGATAAAGACATACAGACAGAGCAAGAAACAGGGAATAGGAGAGAGAGAGAGAGAGAGAGAGAGAGAGAGAGAGAGAGAGAAAACTGAGAAAAACAGGGATAAAGAGAGGACACTAAACAGGGAGAAGGGGAGAGAAAGGAGAGAAAGAGAGAGAGAGAAAACCGGGAGCTACAGGGGATCGGGGATGAAGAGAACAAGGAACAGAGAGAAGGGAAAGAGTGAGAGAAAATAGAGGGAGAAAAACAGATAAAGAGAGAGCAAGAAACAGGGAGAAGAAGAGAGAAAATAATGGGGGGAAAATGGATAAAGAGAGAGCAAGAAACAGGGAGAAGAAGAGAGAGAAAATAATGGGAGAAAAACAGATAAAGAGGGAGCAAGAAACGGAGAAGGAGAGAGAAAGTGAGAGAAACGTGTGGGTTCTACAAAACATTCAATGATTTACACACTCACACACACACTCACACACACACACACACACACACACACACACACACACACATACACACAAAACCAGCCACCCAACCAAACAAACACCCAAAGCAAAGATACTGAGTATCATCACGAAGGTGTGAAATGATGGCATCATTACATCACTCCTTCATCAAACAGTGTGATGCTCACACTGATGATGTCAGTGGATACATTATGCTGTTTGTGTGACAGCTGGCCCTGAAAAGGCACTGATCTTCAGAACATGTTACTCAGAATGTGAAGCAGTGTTTGTCTACTCCATGAGGGAAAGGAGTATAAATAAAGAGAGAGCAGTATACTTTTTGCACATCCTTGGTGTCTTTGCACTCTACTACCTCAATATATACCAGCTGCTTTCTATATATCTATCTGTCTTTGTTTTACTCTTTGTCTTCATGTTGTATGTTGTGTGGGTTTGTTTTTTTGTGTTGTTTGGGTGCCTGGGACTGTAAGAAACACAATTTTGTTCAATCATATACTGTGTATGTGGATGGATGACAATAAAAGCCAACTTGATTTGACTTAATAATATATAGGGGCCCCTTAGTCACAAACAAACAATTTGAACTTCTTTCTCTGCAGTTACCCCATTCACCAAGAGAAGCAGCGGGCAGCCAGCAACGCAACACCCGGGGAGCAGTGTAGAGGGATGGCACCTGAGTGGTGCCACTAGCAGTCCTGGGATTCAAACTCTATCTACAAGAATTTCACAAAGATACAAAGAGGAAGAGTCGGTTTTCGTCTGTTGTCCATGATAAACATCTTTGAGGAAGTGTCTAGGTCAGGCCATGCCACTGTGTGACCTTGGGAGCCAAACTAGGTACATAAGCACCTACCTCCTTCATACATCTGCTATGTCTTTTACTTCTGTTATATATTTTGGCTGTTGACTTCTGTCAGCTTCTTGACAAATTCAACAGAAATATACTGTTTATACCTTGATGATGTACGACAACCATGGGAAAACGAAGACTGACTAAACTATTGTTCACATGGAGGCTGTTCAGGTGCAATGATTTGAATATCATTTGCCATTTACACAGTTGCAAACACAATTTGGAAAGGTACTATCCTACAAAGGTCCAGAAACTACACAATGAAGTACATTCTGTGGTGTAACTGCTTTGGTAGCAAAGGGGCAACCACACTGGGGCCCACCGCACAGGGTGGCCCACACACTCCAAAAGTTTTATAGGGCCCTTTATATAGATACTGACACTATTGTTACTGTGGTCAACATTTTCATGCAGCTCCTTCACAGCCTGCAAAATTATATCTCCCTTGTATATGTCTCTAAAATATTGAATTTGTACTCTAACATTAACATTTAGTTTAGATGATAAATAATAGTAGTTGGAGTGACGTCAGCTTGTTTCAGATTTAATTTTAGTGCGTTGTTGGGGAATTTCCCCGCGGCATGACACTGGCAATAGAAAAACACCCAGTTATGATTTCTGTGATTTGATAAAGAAGACCACAAACTTTTTACAGAAGAATATGGTATCATTTAATATAAAAACTTTTTTCCAGGATTACAGAAACAGAAAAAGAACACATGAAGAAGAAAAACATCTTAATAGGACAACTTGTTTACACACCTCAGACACAGCCTTAACTAAGACAGAGAGAGAGAGAGAGAGAGAGAGAGAGAGAGTGTGAGTGAGAGACAGAGAGTGAGAGGGAGGGAGAGGGAGAGAGACAGTGAGGGAGGGAAAAGAGTGAGAGTGAGAGAGGGAGAGAGAGGGGGGGGGAGCAGAGAGTGAGCGAGAGCGAGAGAGAG
>JBBPCX010041304.1:0-15395 GCA_037974365.1 Hydrocynus forskahlii | reverse complement strand
GGTAAATGTAATATATTTGGCTGCTCAGGGTTTCATGGAAGTGAATTCTGTAATGAGCTTAGACTGCAGTGTTCATTAAGACTGTTTATGACTGTCCAGGAGCTTTCTAAGGAAAAGCAGCGCACTCTGGAGCTGCTCAGGGACCGTGGGCTGGCTGGAGCTGAGCTGGGCACCACTGCTCAGCCTTCAAACTCTCAGAGCCCTGAGGCACCAGAGGAGCAGCTGCAGGGCAACTTGCGACATATTGAGGAGCAAATGAGGAGCGTCCTCAGGGAGAAACAGCAGGCTGAGGAGAGGTAAGAGTCCAATGAGAGACATCCTTTCTGTAAATAAAAAAGTGCTTGCAACAGAAACTTTTCCTGTTTTTGGATTTTCAGTAAACAACATGGTGAATTGCCATATATGTGTACATGGACAAACGTGTGAATACCCCACTGCCTGACCCCAGGCTCTATTAGTGTTATCATTGTTAATGGAGGGTGGAGGCCACTAAGTGGAAATGTCCATTGATTTGTGAACAAGCTATCATATCGATCAGACACCAGTGAGTGCGGGGCAATAGTGAGGAAGTAGATTGACTAGAGGCTAGGAATGACCCCACAGGCATGGCATGAGCAAGCGGAAGCAATATTTCATGACCCTTTTACACAGAAGGTCCACGCAGTAATAACACTTAACAGAGCTAGAGCTATTTTTCACTGGGCTTTTACTCAGAGCGATTAATTACCATTCAACAGAGTTTGTGTGTATTTATTGCATTACTGATTCTCCAGTGATTTGAAAGCCTAGTTTTTTGTAGTTTTATTCCAGGCAGTATTGATATTGATGTACTGCAAGCTGCCTTTCATAGACTTTCTACCATTCATAGAGTCACAAAATGTGGAATCATCATGCAAATTTCTTCATGCCCTAAAGGTCTTTGAGCTACTCTCCATAACTTTTTTATTTTCTAACTCAGACATGGTTTTTATTGTTGTCATTTGTTTTTCGGCCTACGGCAAACAACAAGCAACTCCCCTGAGCAGATTATATTGATCAGGTGTACTAGATACCAGAATAGATCAATATGTAGAATAGTTGGACATCCAGGCAAACCTATGAATAGGGCTAGGAAATGTAAAATCATAATGATCAGTTTTTATTCATAGTTTTAGCTCCCCATTTACCCCCACTCTAGACGGATTTGCTCATGAGCACCCTCTCAAGTTTTATTAAGTCATCTTTTGGTATAATGAGAGGAATAGGATGTGGACAGGCTCCCCATAATCTGGCTCTCGTTACAATATGTCACCAATTGCCCATCTAGTGAGGTTTGCCTGAAGTTTGTTAAATCAGTGTCTCATGGGTGATCTGCCATTTTGGCAGGGTTAGCAAGTCTAGGCTTGTTCTAAATAGCTCAGAAAATAAATAAATCATTCATTCAACTCACTTGCAGAACTGACTGGCATGTGAATTTATATGGCTACCAGATTAGGGAAAAATAGAGAAAACACTGGTCAAAAAGCCCATTAAAAGTGTAAAAGTATAGATAAACATCAAATTCAAGTTCAAGGTCATTCTATTTGTAATTCAGCTGAATAAACATTCAAACTTTCAGTTATATAGTGAGTTTTGTCTCAGCCCTTCCCAAACAAGTTTTTTCCCATGAAAATGTATGGAGTAAATTATGATGTAACATTACCTAAGGTGACAATACATTTTTAGGATTTGTTCTAAATCTTAAAGATTTTGACTGACTTTCATTTCATTATAAACTTCAAGCCACATGTGATCGACTATGGATTTTTATGGATTTAACATAGTAAGTCATATCAGAAAACTTAGACCTGCAGCTTGATAATGTCTTCCGGTTTGATCAGACACTAGAGAGCCTGAGAGAGTTCAAAATGATAAGGAGTTGAATGGATTAAGACAGACCAGCAGAAACATTTCATCATTTCAACATTTCATTGTTTTTTTTTTTAGCTATTAGTGAGCCCGAACAACCAAAGAGCAACTGAGGTCACCACCCAATCCGCGAGAAAATATGCTAGAAAGGTTTCATTTGGTTTTTTAAGCTGCATCTTCTTCTACTTTCTAAAATTAAAGAAAGACTATAAAAATGTTTTATTAATATTTTAGCCCCCATTTACCCCCACTCTAAACGGACTTGCGCGTGGGCGCCCTCTTGAGATCCTCAGTCATCTTTTGGTATAATTATGTATGAATAGGAAGTAGCTCCTCATAAACCGGCCCTGGTTACAGTACAATAATAGTGTCACCAACTGGCTAACTGGGCTAGCACTGTTATAAGGTTGCTAAAACTGGAATATACCAGTGACTGAGTGAAATATACCAGCGGCAGAGTGGAATATTCATTATTAAACTGTACATGGGCTTCAGGTGAGTCTCTAAAATTTTCTTTTTTACCCCCACATCATGAAAAAAAGGTCTGGATATGAAATAGCCGGATGCTAGCAGTTGTTTGGCATATAGAGTAGGGTAAGATTTACCATGATTCCATTTTACCTACTTCTAATCATGAGAAGTCTGCAAGAAAAACAATATGATCTCAGTGTGCCATAATGGCAGAAAGATCCCATAATGCAGCATGATGTCGATTCTCAAGCCTCATTAGCGCAGGCACCACTTTTCATCTCTGCCGTGTGTGAATGTGGCTGCGAGTGTGTACTCATTGTCCCCCACTGCAGGCTGAAGGAGAATGAGCAGCAGGCACGGGTGCTGCAAGAGGAGCGTGAGTTTTATTCATCTCAGGCTGGGGCCCTCCAGCAGTCCCTCAGCCAGCTCACAGCTGACAAACAGCAGACCGAGGCCGAGCTGAAGGTGAGTTAGAGGCATACTGCAGTGCAGGTCTGCAACTAATGATTTTTCTGTAATCTACAATGTATTTACAAGCATTTAATCAATCAACTAATCAAACAGTACTGTCTATGCAACAATGTTTCTTCTTTTATGGCGCATAAGAACAACAGATACACTATATGGACAAAAGTATTGGGACACCTGACCATTCCACCAACAAGGACTTTAGTGACATTGCATTCAAATACATAGACTTTGATTTGAAGTTGGACCCCCTTGGCACCTATAACAGCTTTTCACAAGATTTTGGAGTGTTTCTGTGGGAATTTGTGCCCATTCATTCTGTAGAGTTCAGGCACTGATGTTGGACAAGGAGGCCTGGCTCCGTTCTAGTTCATCCCAAAGGTGTTGGATAGGGTTGAGGTCAGGGCTCTGTGTGGTCCAGTCAAGTTTAACTCATCCACCCATGTCTTTATGGAGCTAGCTTTGTGCACTGGGGCACAGTCATGCTGGAATAGAAAAGGGCTTTCCTCAAACTGTGTCCACAATGGAAGCATGGCATTGTCCAAAATGTCTTGGTCTGCTGAAGCATTAAGATTGTCCTTCACTGAAAGTAAGGGGCCTAGTCCAAACCCTGAAAAACAGCCATTTTGCCCCATAACGCAATTCAGTACAATCTGTTATAATAACCATTACATTGCATCATACTTATATTATTTTTATTCTTTAGGGTATTGACTACTTTCCGCCATCAATCTTTAATCCAGCCTTAATTTTTAAATGCTGCTTAACAGCAGCTATTGGACTTTTTAGCCATCAGTGAGCACAGACAACCAGTGCTGAGCTCACCAACCCATCAGCAAGGAAATATGCTGGAAAAGTTTCATCTGTTTGATTTCTTGGGAATACCACCTGTACCGTCTATGTGACAATATTTCTTTTTTACTGGCACAAGAGAACAATAGATAAGTCATATCGGCTTCAACGTTCCTGTAATCTGGTGCAATTTGTCATAATAACCTTTTCCGAGCATGGTACTTTTACTTTAATTAGTGCATTGATTTCTTTCTGCAATCAAGGTCATATCTTTCATTTACCCTATTACCCTATTAGAAATTACTGCAGCTCTGCAGTAGTTTTTACCTTTAGTTGATAACTGAATTACTGCTCCAAGCAACAAAATGCAAAGGAGAAATCAGGTCCTTTTCTTGAGTTGCAGTCAGTAATACAGGCTGTACGGTGAGCTAATGCATCTCTCATGGACTTTACAGATGCCTCTTACAGTATTGCGTTATCAGGTTACATGGAGTCTGAAATTCTCTGTGGACTGGATCTTGCTCGGCACACACATTCATCGTTGTTGTTTTACTTCTCAGTGAACAACCAGTAGAGAGTGATACTCTACTTCATTGTCTCCAGGGAAATACAAATACAACCTGCTTTCATTTTATATCTCCTATCTCCTATTTTGTCTGCCTTTATATATCTGTTGCATCCCAGAAAAAAAAAAACTTGTCAATTGGTTAATTAGTTATTTAAGGTGTGTTGAGAGCATGGAAGACTCTAAAATCTACAGATTTTATCCAGAGGCTTTCAGGATCAGGGTTGGGGACCCACTGATCTATAACACACATTAGGATCAAAACTTGAGTGAGGTTTATTTTGCAAGAAAAGCAACAAAGACTGAATCTCAGATGGCTCAAATGACCGGTCTCTGACTGGTCTGCAGCTCTGCAGCCCCATGCGCAGCAAGCTGCGATGCTCTGTCTTCTGGCGCCTTTCTAGCACAGTCAGCATAAACTTTTCAAGCAATTTGTGCTACAGTAGCTCTTCTGTGGGATCAGACCAGGCAAGCAAGCTTTTGTTTTCCATGCACATCACTGAGCTTTGTGTGCCCATGAACCTGTTGTTGGTTCACTGGTTTTCCTTCCTTGTACCACTTTTGGATGGGTGCCATTTACTGCATACCAGAATCACCCCACAAGAACTACTGTTTTGGAGATGCTCTGATCTTGCCATTACAGTTAATGGAGGGGAAAACAGGGGACTGTTGGGTGGTTTGTTCTCCACTATGTATGTATATATATATATATATATATATATATATATATATATATATACATATACAGTGTTCCCCCGCAAATCGCGATTCAGAATTTGCGGCCTAAGTCCTTCATAGATTTTTCTTAGAACCTAACTAATGATTATTCACGGAGACGGAGATTATATTCTCCTACCTTTTTCATGACAATATATATTTTTTCATGCATTTTAGTGCTAAATTATTGAGAAAAATATATAATTTACTGAATTATGTAACAAATTTTATTGTAAATTCAGCTAAATTTCCTTAAAAAAAATATATCGCTATACAGTAAACCCCCACTTTTACGTGGATGAGCAGTCGCGGTATCAGTCCAACACAAACTTTTTCTGAGAACCAAACTAATAATTTTTCGCTGAAACCCACGCAGTAACAGGGAAACTGCAGATATCCTCTGCATTTTTTTTGCCTTTGTGACATCCAGGCCTTGTCTGCCATGCCCGCTTGTCCTCATGCTGGGTTGCTAAGCACCACACCCAAACATAATCCAGCACAAGGATGAGGGGGCGTGGCGGACGAGGCCCCAACGTCACATCTTTTGTTGAGGCAATATATCATTTTTCATGCATTTTAGTGCTAAATTATTAAGAAAAATTAAATTTACTGATTTTGTAACAAATAACATAGATTCAGCTACATTTCTATATAAAAAATAAATATAAATGTTTTGTTACTGACAAGAGAACACAAAGAAAGTGCGTCTTGGGATAGTGAAATACTGCTGTATTCAGAGGCAGGAGGTTTGAAAGTAGCCAATCCGAGAATGTTATTTATTTCTCCTTGCTGCTGATTGGCTGGTGCCATTTGACACATCCCTCGCTGTTCTCAGAGGCAGGAGATTTGAAAGTAGACAATCCAAAAACGTTATTTATTTCTCCTTGCTGCTGATTGGTTGCTGCCCTGTGATGCATGTGTGGCAGCTGCAGACTTTCCCCTGTGGAGCGTCTCAAGTGTTCTTCTGTTTTTCGTTTTGTTCTTCTTAAAGCCCTGCATTTTTATTACTGTAAATTAAATGAATTTATTACTGTATTTACCCTGTTTATACCAAAGAAAATGACAGCGCACACCAAAGAAAACACACGTGCATGAATTACAGTACAGTCACATCTGTATTTACATTCTAGGACTGCCACAGCAGTTCAGTGTAAACTGTACAGTACGAGTCCTTTACATTTTCTTTAAGGGTAATGAGTTTAAAATGACAGATTGTTATGGGAGCATATTTAGGGGCACATTAAGGGTTTACACTATAGGCATTTTTTACCACATCACAACAACACGTTTTTTCGCTATACGCCGGTGTGCTTGGAACGTAACCCCCACGAAAGGCGGGGGCTTACTGTACATGTTTATTGGCTGCTTCCCTGTGATGCATCTCTGGCATCTCTCCAGTCCAGCATTACCGCATCATAGCAGTTTCCCGCGTGCAGCTATCTTGAGTGTTTCGCTGAGTGTTCTCTTAAATCCCTGTATTTTTATTACTGTAAATTAAATTAAATTATTACTGTATTTACCCCAAAGAAAACAACAGTGCATACCAAAGAAAATGCGCATGCATGAATGACATATATAGGGGTTACCTCAGTATTTTACATTCTAGCACTGCGGGAGACAGCACTTCAGTGTACACTGTACAGTACGTATACGGGTTTACCTTTACATTTTTTAGGAGTAATGTATTAGAGTTTAAAATGAAATGAAATTGTTTTGGAAGCATATTTGGGGGCATTCACAATTCGCGGGTGCTCTTGGAACGCAACCACGGGAATTTCAGGGGTCTTCTGTGTATATATATACACATGCGTGTATCTTCAGAGGTCTTAGTCTGAGGCTGTGCAGCCCCAGTCACATTTTTCAGTGATTATGAGTTGAAGGCCAAGTCTTGGACAGAGAACCATGATTAGTTTCAGGAATTGCAAACCACTACTAAAAACTGCCAGGTTCAACAAGTTTTTAGGATAGAATTGAAATGCTATATGCAGTAAATACAGAGTAATAGTTAATCCAAACAAAGTTTCAGCAGGTTAAACTAGCATTTTGCTATTCCAAACTGCATGTTGGCCAATACGTTTTGAGTGGCTGTAAGACTATAAAAGTCTTGAGTCTGAGTTGTGAGACAATCAACATACTACTTGAGTCTGAGTCACTGGCGCAATGCCTGCCATTGTGGGCTTCAGTTAGCTGGTGTAACAGAATTAGAAGTTAGCATTCTCTTTAAAGCACACTGAGCTGTCCAAAGATGTTAAGCTCCAGTGGCAGTTCGAAAACATGCAGCAGCTGGTCAGAGGAAGTATGTGCATGCAATAACCCTCCCAGCTTGCAGCACTGATAAGGGAGACCAACCTAGCTAGTGGGTGCAACTGGCAATGACTGTGCTGTGGAGGAAAAAAGCCAATGTGAATGCAGACTATGATGTTTTTATTAAGGATACCACAGCGGAAAAGAGTATGTTGTTTTTAATAAGGATACCACAGCAGAAAAACAGTGAGCTATAGTAAATAGGGCACTGCCGACATAAATATGCTGTTATATGTCTTCTCAGTAACAAAGCATGATACATGTACTCACAGGTGGTCTGTTGACTAACCAGTAGGCTTGTTCCTGACACTCCAGCACAATCCGATCAGACTTTCGCCGCTGTTTGGATGCCCTGATTGGAGGAAAAGAAAAAAACCTCACAAACCACAACATACTGTTTTAATAAAAATGTACAAACATACAATGCTATATTACTATATGCAGTTTATGCACAATGTGAATCATAAAACATAGAAGCATAAAAAATTTAGTTCTATTCCTATGCATATTAGGGGAGGCATAAAAAACGTGTGGGACAGGGTGGGATTATTACACAAGTGGCTGATTATATATTTTGCTCGATTTACTAATATTTGACACACTTTCAGTGGCTGATTTTGCTTAAATTAGTAAAAAACAAGGTTTGCAGCAATATTATGCACGCAATCCGTTTCATAAAGTCTATCATAATAGAATTACACCATTTCCTGTTCTATCTCAAGCTGTTGATGATACTGTTATTTCACTGTGCCTTGTTAGTGGGAGGTCATGTGGAATTTGTGTGATAGGTTGTAGTCTTAACAACGATTGATTTATGCATTGGTGAGCACATCAGTGATGTTTTCAGTACTAATGGTACTAACACAAGGCTGATCCATGATGTTTAGCTAATGTGCATGGCTTGTGTGCATCAGCTGTTCTTTATCATCACAGCCAAATTAATTTGTATTCTTTTATTTGGCTACAGTCTTCATTTATTTTTTATAGGAGTTAGACAATCCCTTCCTACAAAATGGACAGAGCTAGAAAGTGGGAGATGGCATGTGTTTGTAAGCAGTTCACCTAAGCTGCTCTCTTGCCTGCATCACCACAAAGTCCCAGGTGTGATTGATCCTCTTATGTAAAACATTATAACACTCCTACCAGGAAACAAGGGAGAGAGTGAGAGAGAGCAAAGGGAGACAGGGAGGAGAAGAAAGCAGAAATATTTTCCTAATTAACACACGGCCCAGTAAGCTTTCTGTGGATGACTGTGTTGGAAGCATCGTTTAAGCACGTATACCTTCTCATACTCTATTAGTTCCCCTTGTTTCCGAATGTTCTTCTTGGCCAAATAAATTGCTTTGGGTAGAAAACAAGAGCAGATAGGCAATCAAAGCATGGAGTGTCATGTCAAAATAAAATAGTAATTCTTTCAAAACTCACCATAATCCAACTCTGAAGCAGGCCAGCAGGCTGAGGTCCAGTAATATGGCGTCTATGAGAAATGAGTGTGGCTTTGAATCTGTATGCATCAGGGGTGTAGTCTAGTCTGAAGTAGTGGGTCTATTCTGACCCAATCTCAATGAGCATGACTAGTATTGCTATACACAGCAACATAATTAAACCATTAACTGAATTAGTATCTATCACATGTTGACGTAACAATCACTAGTGTCATTTCTCTAAATGTTTTTATGTAGTATTTCTTACAGAATTTTTCTATCAAAATTCATTATGGGACAGATTTTACATTGCTCAAAAAGAACAGAAGCCCTGTATGTAACTGGGTTTTGTTTAAAATTTCACATACAGTTGTCGTAACAGGAAAATCTGTAAATATGAATTATGGTGCATGTGAAAGCAGGTATGTGCAGTGGGTGTTTCTACCACCATGCTCGTTTGTGGTGCCCCAGTAGTTGGGACTGTTGGCCATTGAAGTTTCATGAGAAAGAGTTGCTGGCTGAAGTAGCTATTTACTGCCGAGACGTCATAGTCATATCAACTCAAGATGGGGTGGGAATAAAAATTAACTAACCATTCCTTGTTAAGACCCAGTGCTTTGGCCAGAAAAAAAACTTGTGCAGAGGCAAACCCAGTATAGTTCAGTTCTGAATGCAGTAAGAAGATGAATTATATTTTACTTTTAAATGAAACATCTTTAACTGAGACATAATTTTACTTGGAACCCCAGAAACATCTCATCACCTTTAAGTCCTAGTGCTTACCTAGTTGGTATATGGGATATACCAGCATATCACACAGACCAGGGTTTCCCAGTCCCAGTCCATTGTACTTAATTACACACAACTGCTGGGTCTGGAGTGTAGGGAAAACAGGGAAATCACCAGGACTGAGACTGAAAACCCCTGGTATAGACTACACTGCTGGTAAGCATCTACTTGCTGGTCTGTACCTGAAAGCGATAGGGTGTCTCATCTTGCTTCAAAGAGAGGTTCCGAGGCTCCTTCAGTGGGTATATGAAGCCAAATTTCACCAAGAGGTTTCCTATATGTAATGCCTCTAAAAAAGATATAAACAAAACAGGAATGCTATATTACTATAATATGACCATACTAGCACTGACAATGTAGTGGCCTCTTATGGTCATACGTGAACCACAGCACACAGAGTGAAATTCTTTCTCTGCATTTAACCCATTCACCAGGTAAAGCAGTGGACTGCCACCAACGTAGGTGCCTGGGGAGCAGTGTGTGGGGACGGTACCTTGCTGAAGGGTACCTCAGTGGTGCCACTAGCAGTCCTGGGATTCAACCCCACAACCTTCTGAGCGCAGGGGCAACTCCCTAACCACTATACCACCAGCTGGCCCAACATAGGTTGACATATGTTAAGTTCAGGTTTTCTGGGTAGTAGAAAATGTTTTGAGGGATAAATCAGACTTCATTATCTGGCATTCTGAAAATCTGGGTTTGGTGGGTGCCAGGAAAATGCTACCCACTGGAAGATAATAGTGGCAACAACAAAGTTTGGTGGAGGAGGGATAATAGTTTGTGGTTGATTTTCAGGGTCTGGGCTAGGCCCTTTACTTCTACTTAATTGTACAAGATACAAAGACATTGAAGACAAATACATGCTTCAAACATTGTGGCAACAATTTAGATAAAGATCTTTCCTTATCAAGCATGACTGTGCCCCTGTAGACGAAGCAATACCCATGAACACATGGTTGACAGTTTTACTGTGGAAGAACTGCGGTGGCCTTCCACAAAGCCTGATCTCAACAGGAATGAACAACTTGCAAAAAACTGTAGCATCAATTGCAGGCCAGGCCTTCTACTGCAAAATCACAATGATCTCACAAACTCCTTTTTGACTGAATGGGCACAAATTTCCACAGGCACAAACCAACATCTTGTGGGGGGAGGTGGGGGTTAGAACTGTAATAATTGTAACTAGTGTACTCACATGGTCTACTTTGGCCTTTGCTTTCACTTCTACAGGAATGATAAGCTCTCACCACAAATAATGAACAAATCGAGAATGGTTAATGGACAATTAACTGTTTCTATATCTTAAATAAATTATTATTCATTATAAACTTATATCTTAACACAGTCTTGAATATCTGAAAAGTACAAATTTCATTTCCCAGTATATTATGTAGAAAAGAATGAATGATGCACTTGCCTACCTAAAAATAGACAACTCAGCTTGACTCTTAACTGCACATGCTCTCTTTTCTGGAACACATTAAGTCACAGCAGAACTCTCTGGAGTCTTGTTTACGGTGCGTAAACTTGCGTGATGCCCTAGATGTTTACCTAAGCTTGCTGAGCGCCACAGGGGCCCACAAAAACACAACTCTGCGCAAGTATTTCCACTGCCAAACTGCTCTTTCAGAATGCTCACAAGCACATCACTCTGCCTGCTAGTACAAAGTTCTTTATCTTGACGAATTTTGATAATTACACTACAAAGTATTTTTCTGCATAAATGCAGTAAGTTACAGTTGGCATAATCCTAATTCCTCCTATCCACTATCATCTGAAAGCTCTCATCTCCTTTTGTATATAAAGAAACTTGGCTTTAGTAGGTTTAAGCTGCATATGCATGTGTGCATGTGTGCGAATGAGAGTGTCTATGTCTTTTCTAACATTTTCAGAACCGTATAGAAATATGTGGGTGATTCTCACAAAATCTTGGTTTCAAAGATTTCAAACATGAATTTTTTTAAAAGTACTTGTATCAACATTTTTTTTTACCTTTTTATAATAAGATCTGAAGTGTTTAAAATTATGTTGGGCAACAATAAAACATTTTTAATCGTGATTAATTGCATGGTCATAGGCAAAATTAAATAATTAATTCAAAAGTTGTGTATTGCGTACTTCTGTTTTTGAAGTACTGCTTTACGAAAAAAACTGCAGTAACAGTTGGTTTACAAACACTTTAAACAAATAAGGAGCTTTTTAAGAGCAGTGTTCCCTTTAACACAGTTACCAGCTGCAGTACATTTTTTCTGTAAATCTCAACTTAAACATTAATGTAATCAAACCAAATATAAAAAAAAAGCTATTTGCCACTGCCAGAGCATTCACGTTTTATCTAGTTTGTTATAGAAAAACATGTTACCCTCAGAGTCCAGAGAATGGGGGCGGAACCATTATAGCAACTGCAAAGGGAGACCAACTCCATATTAAAGTCTTTGTATCTGAATGCAATGTCATTAAAGTCCCCGCTGGTGTAATGGTCAGGTGTCACAATACTTTTGTCCATAAAATCGATTATTAATCAATTACTTGAAATAATGTATATTTTTAAATTAACATTTTTATTTGATTTTGACTGATTGAAATTTGATATATTTTTTAAATAATCTGGCAAACTTGAAAGAATATAACATCTAGATTCTATGCGTGCATTTAAATGCAAATGACTATTTATTATTTATTACAGTCACATTAAATGCACACTTGTGGTAATGATAGAGGTTTCGGAAATCAGGCTGATGATTTCAGTAATGACAGTAAGTATACTAATACTGAGGCATGGTAAAATTTAATGTAGGAAACGAATGAAAACATAAAATAGAAAAACGAAAATACTAATACAATTTTGAGTTTTCCCACCATTGTTTTTTTCTTCTTTTCATCTCGCTTCTTTGTCAGATGGAATGGGGAAAATCTTAACGTTATCTCACATTGTCCTAATACAGACCAAATGGCTAAATGTCCTCACAAGGATAGCAATATCTGACAATTTTGCCTTGTGGGTAAAGTGTTGATGGTTTTTAAAACAAAAAATGAAGATCCTGTCAATTGAACATCCTCACAAGGGTAGTAAGACAAATGTGTGTACAGATCCTATAGTAGGGACTGAATGGAAATCACAACACTTCACAGAAGTGACCAAATGGTCATCTGTACTCTTCCAGCAGTTCAGGGTTGGTGTAAGCTTTATCTCTGAATTTTGTCGGCCTAGTCTTTGCCAAAGCTTTTTTTATGTGACAGAGTATAAGGAACCTTAAAATACAGACTCTAACAATAGAAAAATAATGATGACTACACATTTTACTGTACATAAATGACCTTATTTAAATATATTTCCACAGAAAAATACTGAATCTAATGTTTTTCTAAATGTGGAAAACTACCTTGTTAATAATAATCCTTGTTGTACACAGTCTGACAATACAATGTTTAACTTTTAACTGGAGAAAAACAGAGACATCTGCTGACCTGGTAGCCATTTGAAGGTACTGGCAGATGAGTTATGGAAACTTCATTTATGAACTATTTTCATTATTACTATAACTGAATGTACATGCAATACTTTTTCTGTCATTTGAAAACCACTTGTAGAACATTATTCATTTTATTTGATATATTTTCATTTGAATCTGTTTCAATTACAACACAACATACATTCAAACAGAGCTGAGCGTATTGTAGTAATAAGAATTTCAGCAGAAAATGCAATAAAATACTACATTAATTACTTCCTGTGTTTAAATTACTGTTTGTGCAAGGAACAACACACTATCTTATTGTGATACGGTGTTATACAACTAAATTTTGTATTTTGTCTTGAACATCCCAAGGTATTTTAAAGAATCACCCATTTATTAGACAAAAGTATTGAATTCAGGTGGCCCCCTTCTTTCAGTGAAGGGCTTAAACTTAATATTCCAGCATACCAAGACATTTTGGACAATGTCATACTTCCAACTTTGTGGACACAATTTTGGGAAGGCCCTTTTCTATTCAAGCATGACTGTGCACCAGTGCACAAAGCCCAATCCGGGACCTTTGGGATGAACTGGAACAGAGATTATGAGCCAGGCCTTCTCATCCAACATCAGTGTCTGACCTCATAAATGCTCCACAGAATGAATGGCTAAAAAGTCCCACAGAAACACTCCAAAATCTTGTGGAAGGCCTTCCAAGAAGAGTGAAAGATGTTATAGCTACAAAGCTACATATTAAAGTCTATGTGAATGCAATGTCATTAAAGTCCTTGTGGGCTAATGTCCTAAAACCTTTGTCCGTATAGTGTATGTAATAAACATGTAGCATCCCATGTCCTAACAAGGTATAAATACATGTGTGTCTACGTGCGTGTGTGTGTGTCAGTTTATGTGTGTGTGTGTTTGTGTCCCACAAGAGCACACAACAAGCATCATGACACCTCTTCAGGGACACCTGCTAGAAACAAAGCACAGCAACGAGCATGGCAAAATACACACATATACATACGTGTTTCCTACCTTCTTCTGTTATGGAATATTTCTGAATCAGCCAATCAACAATATCTCGACCTGGATTAATAAAAACAGGAGAGCGTCATCAGGACACACAAACTTATACAAAGTTCATTCTGTATACAGGTCAGCAAGAGATGTGCAAAGAGTCCAACATGGAAAGATCAGATGGAATTGACAGAATAAGTATACAAATTAAGCACAAGTGAGTATGAGTATTAAAATGTTATTACTATTAATAGCCCACTTATATTAATAAGTGAAATTTGTAGCTGTTTTCAGTCTGACCTACATTTTTGTGCTTTGGACAGGGGTAACTGTTTTCTAAGTGCTACAAGTTTCCAGTCACACTTCATGTTAACCCTACTACATAACACTGACATAAACATACCATAAACATGTCATGGCAGATGGCATATGTTGCCGTAAGATGACATGACAGGTTAGGTAACTGCTTAATCCTTACTAGGGTCACGGGTACCCGGAGCCTATCCTGGGGTTTACAAATGGAAGGCAGGGACTCACCCTGGGCGGGGCGCCAGCCCACAGCAGGGAACACACACACACACTAGGGTCAATTTAGAATCCCCAATACACCTGACGCGTACATCTTTGGACTTTGGGAGAAACTGGAGACCGCGAAGGAAACCCATGCCACCACAAGGTAAACGTGCAACTCATTATGCCACCGTGGGGCCTGGACAATAATAATGACACATTTACTGTATGAATACTATTATTTGGGCAGTGTTTGGATTTTAGAGCAGTGGCCCTCCTATAATAAGTGGCTTCTGATTTGGGCGATGTCTGCTCATAGAAATTGATTGAGAATATGCTACAGATGCAGTTGGTTGAAAAACTTTCCCCTTAAGTCCATTAGAGAGCAGGAAGTTCACTGTGTGTGCTATTTATGAGTCAGTAGATTATTCTGCAGTATCAGGTGACTTGCTTTCAGACAGGAACTACGGTGTAACTACGGACTATGTTTAAAAGCAGAAGTGTGTTTGGTCTGGGCATCCATGCATGCCTGTGTGTGTATGCATATTTAAAATGGTTACAAATGGATAAAAATGGGTTTCTTTTCATTTACATTTAAGAAATAAGATTTTCCAACATACTGCTGTATAACATTTTATTAAGTACTAAATATTTTATCTATTTTTCCCAGGTCAAGTGTTAAATTCTACATAATAAATATTTGGTGTTTACATATACTATATATATATATGCTACTAACAGCAAATGTATATAAATAAATGCTGGGCAACAATATATTTTTTTAAATTGCGTTGTTTTCTGCGATCATTCACAATTAATTGCATTGCTATACACAAAAAAATTTAAATAATTAAATAATTACTTCAAAAGTAGTGTATTGCTATCAAGGGCGATCTAGGGGTCAGGAGAGGGGAAGGGAGAACGCACACAGCGATGAGGCAAATACAGGGTTTAATGAACAGAAAACAGAGATAATCAAACACAAGCAGA